>JAKVQR010000174.1:0-32912 GCA_030462915.1 Petasospora meyerae | reverse complement strand
GAAGAGGAAGCAGAGGAACAGCCCGACCTTGGTACCAAGGAATATGGCACCCTGGATGATCTTTTTGGAGACGCAGTCACAGAAATTCAGGAAGACGGATCCAAGATCATCCACCTATCTGATGATGATGACGACGACGATGCAGAGGAGATCATTTCAAACATTACACAGATGACCAACAGAATTGGCTTCTCTGAGCAGATCAACATCATCAAAGAAGAGCTTGACGTCATACCCTCTCCAGATGGCATTCCATCGACTTATATCATCCTGGATTTTGAACGTGAAGACCCTTCATAGCAGCCCAGCTATCGTGGTCGAGACTTCGTGGTGGATGTGACCAACAGGCTTAAAAGGCTTAACATCAAGCCAAGAAAGTTTTACATCTACTTGAAGACCTTGGAGAGATGCTGCATCAAGTTTGATACTCCTGGTGAAGTACTGAAAGTTGTTAATGATTTACACGGTGTCAAATATCGTAAACAGTGTCGGATACTGGTGTCTTTATGTGACGAGAGGGTTGCCGGTGATTTCATCAAGATCAACAAGCAACTACTGTTGAATGAAGATGAATGAATTCATGATGTCTATAGTATTAATATAACTGTTTATGCTGCATTGGTACCCCTGATCCAACGTCTAGCCATCTCGTTGAGCCTTTCTCCTTTACCCCAAAGGCCCATCGACCAGAAATGTGCTGTGTCGAAAGTAGGTGCTGAACCGGATGCCTTATTCTAACATACCCTTGGTGTAGCAGTTTTGTCATTATTGGATTTTTGTGTGTTGTTCGATTGTGATTCCCAGGGTCTCATCATAGCTTCCAACGGTTGCCATTCCACTTGCTGGTATCTCTCCGACGACATCTCTTTCAGTCTCGAGACAGCTCTCTTGTAGGCAAACTTCTCGTCCTCACCTGTGAAGGCCTTCTGGTTTGCGTAGTTGATGGACGTTTCACTGAGATCGAAGTTCTGGAAGTTCTGTGTGTCCTCTTTGTACTGGATCTTCTCATCGTCGTAGTAGGAGATGTTTGGTCTGTAAGGGGCGTTCAGGGCGATGGATGTCTTTGAGAACATTTCTTCCTCTTGCACTTTCAATCTGTTGAGAGTTTCAGCCTCCAGGGCTATCTCTTGTGCTGATTTGCTCTTTGTCTCTGGGAAGAACAAGTTCTGTGGGGCAGCCTCCAACTATAGATACACCTTGCACTTAGACTCGTACAGCGCATCGAGCAGTGTGATAAATCTTCTTGCCTCGTTTCTCATGTTGAGCTTAAGGACTGGGATGCCGGTGATGATGAATGTGTGGTAGTTAGAAGCCAACGAGATGTAGTCTCCAGGACCGTACAAGCCTGCACAGATGTCTTTGAAACTGAACATAGCACTACCTTGAGAAGCCCATGGAACATTCAGTTGACGACCATATACGGTGAGTGTTTCCTGTTTGCCGTCATTGATGTTGAGGTTTGCCTTGCTTAGAAAGTTATTGACATCGAGAGAGGAAGTCTCAGAGACGACAATGTTTGTAGAGTGTCTGGTCTCAGTTGCATTGGCCATCATCTCTCTGTAGTCCCTGTCTGAGTTCATGTCGAGTGATTCACATCTGGACTCGAGCACCCTGAGGAACTCTCTGAACTCCTGCTTCTTGAAATCTGTGGCGTAGAGATCTTCTGGCAATCTATTGGATGTAGCCACCAACACGCCTCCAAGCTTGAAGAAGTACGTGAAGAGCAGTTTGACGATCTTGGCAGCCGTCAGGTCTGGAAGCATGAACTCGTCAAGCATCAACACGGTGTTCTTCCGCACCATCTTCTGTGCGATCTCAAAGAGAACAAACTCGTCTCTGAAGTCATCTCCTCTCGACTTTCTGTGTTGGTGGATTCTGTGGATCTCCGAGTAGCACCAGAGCATGAAGTTCTGGTAGTGCCAACGCTGCTTGGACTGCTTGGGTAACGACTGTGCGAACATGTCCATCAGCATGGACTTCCCAGTGCCCACACCGCCGTTGATGAGGAGTCCATGGGGCGAGGGGAACTTCGCCAGTTCTTCCTCGTCTGTGAGGATCTTGACCATGTCCTGGGAGGGGGAGATCAATCCAAGCTTTCTCCGCTGGAGCCACGTGGAAGGGCCCGTGTTTGTAGTGATTCTTGACTGGTTCTCCAAGCGGGAGATGACTTTCTTGATCTCCAGCTGTGTTGCCTCTGGAGGTGTGTAGTCCTTGACTCTGTAGTAGAGTTTCTGGAATGCCACAGTGGCTCTGAGTTGTGCTGCATCTGGTTCCAGCAACCCACGCTTGACGTAGGACTGGTACACGACGAGTGGGTCTGTGATGGAGAGTGCTGTGCTTGAGGCCGATGCTGTTGTGGCCAGTGATCTCACACTGGCTGATCTGAGGTTTCTGTGTAGCCTGAGCATCTTCTAGATGGAAGATGACGTGGTTGAATATTGGTGATGATTCCAACCGAGGATATCAAAGTGGGATCAAACTGATAGGGGTTACAGCAACACCTCAGTCAGTAGTTATAAAGTACACCCGATCAAAACGAGGAATGTGAGTTCAGATCAGATCAAGCAGAGCAGATCTGGTCAATATATATATATATATAGTTCATCGGTAGTTGTCGACGTTTTCCTGATTTAAGGGTGCCAAAAAGGTGTCAAAAATTTCACGGGTGTGCATAACGACGTTTGTTGAACATCAGCTGTGGACTGATATCAGTTGGACGACGGACGTGTTGCCCTTTCAACGCTGAGATGTTGCCCGCTTCCAACTATTCCACACAGGACAAGGGACAAGGCTGTGTGATAGATAACCTCTATATTTCCGTTCAGCTGAATGACTGTCTATTACTTCAGCTACACTACAATTTCCTGTGGCTTCTTGGTTCCTGACTAAAGAAACGTTCGATTAATTATAGTAGTCTAGTTGCTGCGGTAACGGAAACTGTCCCGTGGCCACTGACAACACGGCTTCCAAGCCCGCAATGATATGTACATATCATAGCTTCCGTTATTGAAACCCTGATATTTGTGTAGGAGCAGAAGTGAAGTTGAATAGACCAATTATTGTTTTTGGATGCGAAGTGAAGTGTAAGACCAGTACATAATGTCCAGTCTATGCTCATAGCTGGATTCTTGCACGGGCCTGACGCTTGTGGGCCATAACTTGGATGCCGCAGAAGACGAAGAACGCCACGTAGACCAGCGATGCGAGGTAGACTGTATGTGCCACTGCTTCTCCATTTTCAGGGTCGTCGATAGATCCCATCATCGATTCATGGTTGTGAGCAAAGAGGTAGCCGATGAAACTGAGAATGACAGCACCGAATGCTGAGAGGATGGTGCAGCACCACGAGAGATTTGACTATAGCGGGGTTTTGTTAGCGTCTGGTGGTATTGAAATTTAACCATCTCGGTATGATTTGGATACTTACTGATACGATTGGTTGCATTGTGTGTGGGTGTTGATAATATTAAGTGGGACTCGATAGCCAGAGTACGCTATCTTTGATACCGATGAGTGGTTTTTCTAGGAAAGAAGCAGCACTACACCGCGTCTTCACCGTTTTTACGCGAAATATTCAACAACCTCCCCCGAGAACAAGGGAAATGGCAGTACTGAGATACGACGAGTGGGGTTACTCTGATAGTGATATTAGATCACTGTTAAAATAGCTGTGGATAGATCAAGATTCAAGCACTTGGTTTATAGTCATTAGTCAATATACACGCTGCGAGAACACACACACACACCTTCCCTCATCCCCTACGCCGTCTCTTGTGCATTCTCCCGGCAGTACTGCTACTAGTACTACCTCCTACCACCGCTGCACTTTCACTCTCTGATCCGTCGTTGTTCGAAGTCTCCTCAGTAGAGGGCGTGTGTTGCTCCTCGAGCTAGCTATTCACAGAGCTTGAACGCACCTGATTGTCGGTCCTCTTATTCTTGAGTTGTCTCTTCCTCTGGTCCAGCAACTTGTAAGTCATCCTCCACTGTTTCAGCACAGATACCACCTAACAGCTGGCTCCGTACCACTGCAGTTCATCCTCTGAGGTGACCCCTCCGTAGTTTTGCAGCGTGCTGATCAGATCCGGCAGATGGAGCCCTGTGACACTATCGTCTTGTTCAGGTACACCGATATCTTCTTCCGGTTTCACGTACTTGGGATTGTACGAGAACGTCACTGTCTTGGATCTCGTAGACGTGGTAGACATTACTCTATAGGGATTAGCAGAAGGTAGAAGGGGGCTCCGAAGGTCACGTATCACCAGCACTGATGTCTCGATGTGGCTGTCCAGATAATGTCCGGTTTGTGTGGTTGCAAGAACTGGTGGATCGATATATCAGTATTCCTTGTAGGTTATAGGATCGATTCCACTGAAGTTCAGCCGAGATGGAGAGATTCCAAGAGGGTTCCGCAATTATGTGCGAGCTTGTGTTTTTTCCCACACATCACTTGCATAGAAAGCCGCAGACCAGAGACAATCCAGATGCCGACCAAATCCGGGCGCTCCTGAAAACTACGACTCTTATAAGATATGTGGCGAGTGTCTTATCTATTTCAGATATCAGATATCAGTCCAAATCGTCGAATCTTCTAATGCCATGCTCGTGTTTCTGCAAGTTACGCACCTGCTTGTTGGATAACCTTTGCTTCTTCTTCTTCGGCTGTTCAGGCTCAGGTTCTGTCTCGGAGTCTGAGTCTAAGTCTGAGTCTGGATTACTGGAGTCGGAACCGTCATCCGCACCCTTGTTCTCCTCCTCATTGTCACTGAAACCTGTGAACTCTTTCTCCTCTGCGTCTCCATCACTGTCGTCGCTGGAGTCAACGTCCTCCCATTGACCTTCTCCATCATCGTCATCGTCATCGTCTTCTTCCCCTTCTTCTTCTTCTTCGTCTGCGTCCCCCCAAAGTTTCAATTTATCCATGCCTCCAGAGATGAGTCTGTACTCGTAGTCCAAGTCCAGGAATCCAACCTCATCGGTATAGCTGTGTACTCTGGCCTCCACCAGTTTACCGTGCTTGACATCCACTTTGAAGACGTCTCCATTGGAACATCCACACCACATACACTCGTCCTCCTGTAACGTGGAGATCACACAGTCTATACTCTCATCTTTGCTTACTTTGATTCTGGAGATCTGATCAGTGAGCTCGTTCTTCTTCTGCTTCCACACTGTGATGATACCTTCACCCATTCCACAGCAAACAGTCTCGCCGTTCTCTGGGTTCACGTAAGTGCACGAGAGCATCTCATCCTCTTGGTTCTCAGATGTCATCTTTGGTGCATCTTTTCTCACATCAACAATGGACAGAGTAGTAGACCCCACCGTGATGAACTGGTACACGGACTTATGCTTCATCGGGATGATATCGTTAACTGCATCCTCGTGTGCCTGTTTCACAAGGTTCTTCAACTCCATCTTCTCGGAATCAACGACACGCACATCACCGCTCTCATCACCAAGAACCAAGAACGGATGCGTCTCGGATTTGATCATCTTTGTTGGTGCACATTCTGCTCCCAGCGTACATTTCTTGACAACTTTCCCCGTGATAGGATCAGCCTTCTTGATCACTGTGTCAGACCCAATTGTGTAAAGTTCGGATCCGTCTGCGTTGAAACACATGGATCTCACAGAACCCTTGTGTCTCTTGGTTCTCCAAAGAAGCTTAAGTCCATCCTGATCCTCATTGAACTCCACTTCCTTATGGATCGTTTCCACTCTCCACACTTTCTTCACTTGATCCTTCTTGTCTTTAGATTTGTTCGTCTCAGATATGTCATGTGCATACAAAGCCAGTTTTACAGTATCGTACTGTATCACATAGACGTACCCGTTGGCCAACCCCAATGCGATGATGGGCTGTGATGGGTGTGCAGCAATGGTGAAGAGAGGATCTGAGAACTTCAATTCCAGCAGAGGCTTCACAGCGGACTCCAAAATTTCCGTGACTTGTGATTTCTTCGATTTCTTGGCCATTTGGTTGTATAAATAGTTGTGCTTCAAGACGATGGATAGACAAGACAAGATGAGCTTGATTGATGGGATGTGACATAAATTTTTCAAAGACCCCCATCTGTCATTATGCGCACGGGTCAATAAGAAGTAGACAAAAGTTTTCGATGGTGAACTTTACTATGGTGGTGGTAGGAGATGGCAATAGAAGCATCACATATCACCCAATAAGCTACACAATGTCGTCCCGTCAAGGTGGTAAACTCAAACGTATGTGCTAAGAAAGAAAGATAAGGGGGATGGTTGTGCGTGGCTTTCCGCTACAACACCGACGTCTCGCTTACTACCTCACATCATCATTAGCTCTTTACTGACTTACAATCAACCACAGCTCTCAAGGCTAAGAAGAAAGGCCCACAGGACCTCGATGAGGAGGATCTCGCCTTCAAGCAGAGACAGAAAGAAGAAGCCGCTGCTAGAAAGGCTGCTGCTGCCAACATCAAGGGTGGTAAGCCATTGGTCGGTGGTGGTATCAAGAAGTCTGGTAAGAAGTGATCTTGCCTCACTTGTCTATATGACCCAACGATGTTAAATTATCAAATATACACTAGTGTTGAGCTGATGGGCATTGTAGTGCTAGTACGTCTATAATATGTTCGCCCAATGGTGAGTTCCGGATTGTCCTTCCGCATCCGGAAAAACTATCCCCATCCCCGCAAAACTCCCTCCGAATCACTTCCGCTGCCAATCGGTGGTCCCGATTTGCTGATATTGGGAAGCCCAAATGCCCATATAAATAGCGTCGAGCCCAAGTGAAGCAACAAACTACTGGTACTACCGTTTGCCTTAGCGTCGCCAAGGGACCAATTGACCTCATCAAAACAATGTCTTTCACTACGGAAGCCACAATTGCCACATTCGGTGGTAAGCTCTTGAAGCTGACCCACCAGTCCGTTGAGACCAAGACTGCAATGGCCGTTAACGTCTACCTTCCAAAGCAGTACGAGTCTGCCTCTGCCAAATCCATTCCAGTTCTTCTCTACCTATCCGGTCTCACTTGTACACCAAACAATGCCTCTGAGAAGGCATACTGGCAACCACACGCCGACAAGTACGGATTCGCCATTGTGTTCCCTGACACTTCCCCAAGAGGTGCAAACATCGAAGGTGAAGACGACTCTTGGGACTTCGGTACAGGTGCCGGATTCTACGTTGATGCTACCGCAGAGAAGTTCAAAGACAACTACAGAATGTACTCCTATGTGCACAAGGAGCTTCAACCAGCTCTCCAGGAACAGTTTGAAAAGCTGGACTTCGACAAGGTTTCTATCACAGGCCACTCCATGGGTGGCTACGGTGCCCTCAGTGGCTTCTTGCAGAACCCGGGCAAGTACAAATCCGTCTCTGCCTTCTCCCCAATCTGCAACCCTTCCAAGTGTCAGTGGGGTGAGAAGAACTTTGGAGGTTACCTCGGCGAGGACAAGTCCCAATGGGCCAAGTACGATCCAACAGAACTCATCAAGTCATACCAGGGACCAGCACCAGAGATCCTTATTCACACGGGTAAAGCTGATCCATTCTACTTCAGAGACGCACAGCTCTTGCCCGAAAACCTAGTTGAGGCTTCTAAGGGCACCGCTTTCGATGGTAAGGTACAGTTGGAGCTCGTTGACGGATACGACCACTCTTACTACTTTATCGCATCCTTCACTGAGGCCCACGCCGCTCACCACGCAAAGTTCCTCGGTTTGACCGAATGACTATCTAGCAAGCTGTGAAGGATAGTTGTATATAAAAGACTTCCTGCCTCAATCTTCGCTGATGATGGCACAGGAATGCCACCCGGCAGCAGAGATTGCTAACACTTTGCCATTCGATCCAGTATCCACCACTGTAGGCTTCAGCACTCTCCGGGAGTTGAAATTCTCCACCAGAGATCCTGTAGGTTCTGCACCCAACCCCAAACATCCACAGCTGCGACTCTCCAACCCCCACGACAAGACTGTTCCATCTTCCAACTGAGCCATCAAGTGGTGGTCTCCAACGGCGAGGGAAATACATCTGTGGTTTTGAAGCTCCTCAATGATATCTGGTTCATCGCTGCCCTGATGTCCCAGCGCAATGCTGTTGTCATTGGTGAAGCATGCAAACGTTTTGTAGTTTCCACTCAGTCTTGTGAATCTTGGCTCGACTGACATCGTAGTAGACTTCAACCACTCTGTGAACTTATGGAGCTTGACGGATTCCTTCCCGGTCATGTCGTTGTAGAAGAGCTCACCAGATGCATTCAAGTAAACGATGAAGTTCTCACCACAGACAAAGTCAACAACTCTCTCGCCACCTTGAGCTTCCCCTGTTCCTGGGATGAGTTTGTACAAAGCCACTGCGCTCTCGTCGCCCTCACGCAACGGTTCCCTCTCGTTCCAATAGACAAGGCCATACCGGTGTAAGTATACAACGGATGCGCTCCAGCCACTGAAACACTTCAACACTTTGTGTCCCTTGTCATACACCAAATCATCGCCGCTCAATGGGTCCACAAATCTGATCTTCACCCCGCAGTTCGTTCTTGGGTCGTCCCACGACCAAATGTCACCGTTGGTATCCTAGGCAATAAAGTGACTTCTCCCCGAGCTCACAGTGCGGAACTTCACATTGTCAACACCCTCTGTGGTATACATCTTGGATACAAAGCGATTGGATGACGCTGAAGTGTCATCCAATGAAACGCTCTCCTGATATGCGATTCGTAGTTGACCGATTGGGAACGTTCCGGGTAGCATCACTGTCCTGGTTGGGATCTGTAGTGCCATCGGGTTAAAATCTGGACTGGTACGAGGTCCTGGTCCCTGATGTCCACTGTGCCAATTGCCAGTAGAGTACAACTGACCATCATCTGCGAGGAACTGGATACTGAACCCTCCTGCTGAGACGTCCGCAATGATCATGTTGTCAAGATCTGGAACCCGGGTGGCCTTACAGACACCCATAGCGTACCCAATTCTCACCATGTGATCCTGAGGGATCTCTCTTGTGCTGTATCCCAAACGTCCATTTGAAGGCTAACCCCACGTGTACAGTCTTCCCTTGCGTCTCAACTTGTAGAGATCCTCCCATTTGCTGTATCTGTATGGTGTTGGTTGGGATCCAAACGTGTCTGTGTAAATGATCTACCAAACATACGACGAACGTGTGATTTGAGTATGGAGAGACTTACACGTCAAAGAGAGTGAATTGATAGATTCACGTGGGAGGAATAACAGTACAGTCTCCAATATGTCCTGTGGCAAGTCGGTGAAGTGGCACATCTCTGTGGTTTGGGATGTGCTTTGACACCGGTGATTAAATGGCCGAACAAGAAGATGAAAATTGTCTTGATATCAACCAGAGATCAGAGATCTTCTGTGTCTTGCTCTTTAATGATTTACAATCGGTTGAGAGGTATAGCGGTCCCTGATCAGTACGTTGGATTCGCCTTCCACGCATGAATGATGAAACACCTGAGCTGGAATCCCCTACTCAAACCCCGCGAAGACCAAGGCAGGCAGGGGCGAGTTACGCTATACGTCATTGACAGCTACACCACGGATCATATCAAGAATCCATGTTCAGTTATACTATGAATATCAAAATGCTTCGGTCACTTTCTTTGGCAACTGTGCGAGAGATCTCTTCAAGATTGCCCTGAGTGCATACAAGTTAGACACACGAAGACGCTCATTGTCCAGATGGGCATTGTCAGTAGATTGGCCACACGGTATTTGAGCTGCTGGTGCATCGAATGTCTTCTCGAGGAATCGAACGGAAGGGATGGATCCACCTTCACGGATATAGAACGGATCAGTATTCCACTCCTTCTTGATCTCACGCTCCAAGATCTTGTAAGCGGCGTTGTGGCGGTCTCCCAACCATGGCTCAGCTTCATGGATGATGTCAATCTTCAAGTGGTTATCTGAACCGAAGTCCTGGAAAGATTTCTGTAGGTAGTCGATGAAGCTGTTGCGGATATCCTCGAGAGATTGCTCGGGGACGATTCTGATGGAAACATAACCCTTGGAGGATTTAGGAATCACCGTGCTGTTTCCGGGTCCAGAAACATCCACTTTGTGCACTGTCAATGAAGGTGCTCTCCACTTGGCCAATAACGTGTCCTTGTTGATTGATATATCTGAATGCTCACAGATCATATCGTAGAGCTTTTCTTCCTCCGTTGACAAAGGTTTCATGGTGTCGTAGAACCCAGGGATAGTAACTTTGCCATCATCACCAGTAAGTTTGGATAACAGCTTGATCAAGTCCATCGTTGGTTCTCTCGACACACCACCATCCACACCAGAATGTCTATCTGGATTATCACTGGAAACTTCCACAGTCGCACTGATCACACCTCTCAATCCATAATTCAAGCATGGAGTTTTGTCGTCGATCCAGTAACTGTTACTCAATAGAATCCAATCAATGTCCCCAATTAGCTTTGAGTATTTGGTAACAGCCTTCTAGAACCCAAATGATCCGCATTCTTCCTCACCTTCAATCAAAAATACGATATCCATCTGAAGCTCCCCTTTCTGTAACAACTCAGATACTGCATACATGGCTGCTAATACTGGGCCCTTGTTGTCGCTAACACCTCTTCCGTAAAGATAACCATCACTGGCAGTCATACCGAATGGTTCATTGTTCCAATTTGAAGAATCGTCAGCCTCGATCACGTCATAATGGCCATACCATAACACTCTGGGTATGGTTGTATCTTTTCCAGATTCTCTGAAACCTTTGAAGCAAGCATACACCACTGGATTGCCGTTCTCCACGGCCAAGAGTTCTGACTCTGCACCAAACTTTTGGAAGAGATTCGTTAGGTAGTGTGCACAACGTCTAGAGTCATCGATATACAACTCAGGTTTCTTTGAGACTGTTTTGAAAGACACCAACTCCCTCAACTCGGATAACATGGATTCATTAGCGATATCAATTGCAGATTCCCTTCTAACCTTGTGAGAGTTCTTTGTAACTCCAGTGATGTTCCAAATCGCTACCGAGGCATCGTTACCACCTGTCACAAGGTATGTCTGATGGTTGTGCTCGAAGACCTCTGTGCAGAGCACCAAGCCAGAGTGTGCTGGCCAGAAGGTCTTATCGTCTGTGCCCAACCTCCATTTAGTCAAACCATTGGTAGAACCCATGAAGATACAGGAGGATGTTGCAGCGACAGAGAGTGTATCACAGTCCTGATCGTCGGATGATTGGATCATCATGATTTGCTGAGAAGTTTTGAGATCCCACATTTTGAGCTTGCTCTCAGTGAGACCACAGTAGAGGAAATTACCATGTAGGGCCAGAGACATCACACTGTCATCGTTGTCCAAATGATCCACCTGTTTTAATCCGCCATTGGAGATGTCCCAGATGTTGACAATACCATCACCTCCTCCAGTGACGAGGCGGTTCTCGTCATCGAGGAGCATGGAGTATACGAAACCGTTGTGGGCGAAGGGTAGGATATTTGATGATGGAACCTCGATCAATCTCGCATGACTTGGTGGGTGTTCGCTTTTCTTTGGGACCACATCACCTGCTGGTCCCTTGGAGTCAAAGAACTTGTCAAACCTGTTGGAAGGTAAGGAGCTAGGGTCTCCCTTGTGTGTCATGTAGTCGAGCTTAACGAACAAGATGGATGCGTTCTGACTTCCAAAGTAGATAGTGTCGTTTGAGTCACACCATACGATGCTGAAGATATCACCGATATCGACCAATGAATAGATGGTATGTGTCTCCTCCCTGGTGGTCACATCCCACACTTTCACTAGAGAATCAGAGCCGCCGGAGAACAAGTACTTCTCATCCGAGCTTCTGGAAAGACAAAGAACTGATCCAGTATGTCCAAGCAACTCGTACTTCCTCTCAAATGTGACCATATCGAATACGACGATCTTGTGGTCATGTGTGCCACAGAAGAGAAGGCCCAAGTTGGGGAACGCCACGGTAGACAAGATCGAGTTGGCGTGGTGCCATCTGTGCACGAGTGAGGGATAATCTGGGCCAGCTGTAATATGTTTATCGTATGAAGAAACAGGCTCGGTATCCGCTGTGGTGGATGATCCTGGACCGCTGGTTGTTGTGGTTGTGGCAGCAGATGTCAGCTCAGAGGTGTTGAAGTATGCGGAGTTTAGTTGTTGAGGGCTGGGAGTGAAAATGCGAGACGGGATGGTTGAGTGCAGCGGCAATTGGCGAGAATCAGCTGCTGTTATTGGCCGGTTCTCTAGGGCTGAGTTGCGTGTCATTCTTGTGTGTTGGCTGGTGGGTTTAAAAGGTCCTCTTGTGGTCCTCCAACTGTACTGGAGATGGGCGATGAGAAGAAGATGAGAAGAAGTCTTCCTCTCCGCATCGTCTGATCGCGCCGGTGATATTTTGACCGGACTGAGTCAGTTTCTGTCCGCGGATATTGGCCTCTGACGTCAGACGACCATGAGTGCTACGACTCCTACGATGAAACTGTTCGCTGGACTTTAGTTACTCCATTGTCTTCATTCTAGTTTCTTCGCTGTGAACTTACTCTCTGTATACCCGTACACATCACGGCAACTCACAACACGCAGCTCGCATGCCTTCATAGAGTCTCTTGAGCCTATCTGTCCCTTCACCTTCTCGCCCAGTTCTCTCTCTGCTGTTTGGCTAGTGACGGCCAACACCGTAGACATCACCGTGAGAACCTGTCCCACGGCCTCCACTAGGATCTCACCGTCATCTTTGCAGCGTAGTCTGTGCACTCGGTCGAGCAATAGTGCAGAAAACAAGTCCCCCACTCCGGTGAAGTATGACTCAATGACCGGGATCTCGTAAAGGAAGGTGAAGATAACACCCTATGAGGAGCATCTGGAGGCGACGGCAATGATGTTGTCCTGTCCTGTGAACTTAAGAGAGGATATCACCACGTTTGCCACGTGGAAATTGTGATGCAGTGTCTCTAATGCTCGTTTCAAGCCTTCCTGGTCTTCAATCTTAAACTCCACCAGTAGCTCTGCCTCGAACTGGTTGGGCGTAATGATGTCAACACCGCCTCGTAGCAGGGCATTGCGGTACACTGGGATCACTGTGTCGCTGACGTATAGCTATCCTTCGTCTCCCATAACAGGATCTAGCAGCCACATCATGTTGGGGTTGCGTTTTTTCTGGTCGTATCCAATTGAACACACCGCCTCGAGACCATCAGCGCCGGGGATGTATCCAGTGAGGAATGCGTCGTATGAGACGTCAATCGCAACGAGCCCTTCATAAAGATCTGTGATCTCCTAAGGAGTAGTCTTTGATCCTTTCACCGAACCGTAACCCGTATGGTTGGAGAAGTTCACTGTGTTGAGCACATCCACGTCCCATCCTAGACACTGGAGAGGGAAGGTCCCAGCCCTGTTCCCGACATAGCCGTGTACGACATGTGATTGCACTGAGAGAACTCTCTTTGGTTCCTCTTGATCCATTTGCTGAGTGTGCATCCGAGTATATGAGTACACTTCCCCCAGAGGCGGTGTGAGTACCAGATAGTTGAAATGGCGACCCTAGTATGAGCATTGAGAAGCCGGAGATCTGCAAAACCCGCGCGAACTCGCCAAAATCGTCTGTGGTGGAAATGGAGACTCTCCCTATGGATTTCAAACCATTTAAGCTCTACAATTGAGGTCGGAGAGGGGAACTTACACATAAAGGGGTGTCCTATATTTATCTAACAATCACACCAAGCAATCTCCATAAACACCATGGAAACTAATCTCCAATTGCTTCTCCACCGCCTCAAGCTGGCAAACTTACAACACCACAAGAACCCCAAGTATCGTCAGTACACCTCCGATGATGATTTCTATCAGAAGATCAACAACAAGGCCGATACCATGCTCCGTGTGTCGTACTACCTGGTGAAATTCCTCACCTCCACCCCGCCGATGCTCTCCGCTGCGCAGGGCGCTGGAAACTCTTCTGCTTCTTCCGCTCCTAAGGGTGAAGACTTGCCAGATTACGACAACGTTGATTCGAACAATCAAACAACACAGACTTTGAACTACGACTATCCGGACGACTACACGCTCTACTCACTGGAGAATCTCCCAATCACCACGGAAGCTGAGCTGGATTTCCATATCAGCATGTTCCATAGTTTCGTGGCATTCATCAAACCCGCCACCTATTTCATCCACGCCCATGAGCTTGTGCCTCCAACACGAAGGGAATCTTACAAGGAGAACGTCACAAGAGTACTCTCGAACATTGCCCAGCTTCTCATATTTGCTCGCTCCGTGAAGCAAGAGAACACCAGAGACATCATCACAGTGGTGTACTCCCTCTTCTATAGATACTCCCATTTCTTCACCATCAACCGTGCTAACGACTCTGACTCCGATCAAGCTGACTCCAAAATCACCGATTCAGACTCAGGATATTCTGCTGTGGATGAGTCTGATAGAAGCTTCTACGAGGTATACCCAGAAAACGCAGCCACGTTTTTCATCATCCTTCTCGCCAACGATCAACATGCTCTTTCCATCGATTAGCTCAGAGAGGAGATTTCCCAGTTTTTAAATTCTGACCTCACACAGCACTCTGAAGACTTCAAGAAGGCTTTGGAGACACATCAGTTTGTCATCAACAAATGCTCTGAAGAGTCGACTTCCGTCGATTAGTTTGCACAAAAGCTCAAAGAGCATGTCACCGTCGATGATTTCAGATCACAATTGCTTCATGTGGCAAAGAGTATCTCATCTAAGATCCTCAAGTTGATCAGAGCTAATGTGAATCTGGATCTTGAACGAGGTTACATGGATATCAATTATGAGAAATAGCTGGAAGACCTGCGCACGAGCTAGGAACAGTTGCTGGAAGAGGAGCGTCAGAGAGTGGAAAGCAGGATTAAGAGATCAGAGGACCAAGAGAAATCTGATCTCAAATCACGTATACTATCCGTGGAACAGGAATCTGAACTTCTACGTAACAGAAATCAGAGACTCGAACAGGAGCTGAAATATCTGCAAGCTGAAAACAACAGACTCAAAGAGGACCTCGCCGTGGCCAAGACATCAACATCATCTGGTATCTCTGCAGATCTAAAATATCAGGATTTGGAGAAGCTACACCCAGAGGTCATTGCCAGTATAAAGTCTAGTATCTTCAGACTTGTCACCAAAAAGGCTTATACCCGAATCGAACATCTTGAAGCTGAACTGGCCAAACTAAAGAACGAAGGAGGTGGTGCTAACAATAACAATGACAACACAAGGCCGTACCATGCTGACAACAGTGTCTCTACTACAAGGGAACCAGATAACGTTGAAGAGCCAGAGTACTACGAACAGAGCATCACCAGTTACAATGGGAATGGCGACAACTACTACCGACCACCACCAAGAGGTCAGTCGTCGTACTATGCGCCTCAACGTTCATACAGACCACCGGCAAACGCAAGAGGCCCGCCGCAGTCATATTACTCAAGCAGAGGTGGGAGAGGTCCATACTAAAGTATTTCCATCAATTGCTTCAAATAGTCTAAAATTGTGCAGCAGCTTTGTAGGGTGATACCGTAGTGTTAAAAGGTGTGGCTGGTGCCTTGTTGTGGCTAGTGTGGAATATTCCGAGGGCAGTCGGAAGTGGGCGCTCCCTCGACCCAACGCCAACCATCTCCAACGGGTGGCCAAAAGGTACTAGAGCCCACTGATAAAACTCGCAGTAGTTGAGAAGAACTTGCATCGAGTCGCAAAACGACACTCAACTGGCAAAAAACATGAGTCACACACATATGACACAGCAAGGCGAGCTACAACAGCCACCACAGCTCCAGAAATTCGGGCAGTTGCACATGCAGCCGATGGCCAATTACTCACCACAACAAGCACCTAGGGGACTCAATCCCAGTGCCATGATGATTCTTCAACAGCAGCAACAGCAACAGCAACAACAGCAGCAGCAGCAACAACAATAGCAACAATAGCAGCCACACATTCCCATGGCCGCTCAGCAGATTGCCCTGCAACAACACCCAGTACCACAGGCTGCAGTTGTGGTGAAGGATGTATGGGCCGATAATCTACACCAAGAACTACAGCTCATCCAGGAGATGATAACACAGTACAACCACGTTTCTGTAAGCACAGAGTTTCCTGGGATCCTTGCCAGACCAATCGGAGTCTTCTCCTCCACCAATGATTACCACTACCAGACACTGAGAGCCAACGCTGACCTGCTGAACCTCATCCAGTTGGGCATCTCACTGTCAGATTCCAATGGGAATAAGCCCGACAACATATACAGCACATGGCAGTTCAACTTCAAGTTTGACTTGAACAACCGCATGATCTCCGATGAGGCCTACGAATCGCTCACAAAGACCGGAATCGACTTCCATAGACTGATGATGCACGGCATTGATCAGTTTGAGTTTGCCGAGTTGTTCACCACATCCGGATTGGTGCTGTTGCCCGACGTACACTGGACAAGTTTCCACGCTGGCTATGATTTTGGCTTCTTAATTGCCATGCTGACGAACGATCTGATGCCATCGAAGGAGGATGGGTTCCTTCACAAGGTGTCGATGTTCTTCCCGAACCTGTACGACCTCAAACTCCTATCGAGGTACTACGACACAAACAACAGCGATGGGGGCCCTAAACAGACGCTTGAAGGTCTTGCAGAGGAGCTCAACGTGCCACGACTCTCCTCCTACGTGTCAACCGGTGGCCAGGCGCTATTGACCACTTTCTGCCGTGCTGAGCTGAAGAGTCGTAACCAAGACCTTGCGAAGTTCAAAGGATGTATCCATGGTCTCAAGAACGAACAAGGGTCACACTCCTCGACCAACGCTGCATCTGAATGAACAATTTTGTACCTCCTAGACAAACGGTGTAGTTGTTGTCGATTGCGCGATGTTACGCTCCGGATGTCCTCATGTGTTGGTTGATCTTTCGAGGATGCTCCGAAAGAAGATTCTAGGCCCTGTTTTTCGAGGTCCCTTCGAGAAACTCAGAGATTAACAACAAATTACAAAGGTAATACGACAATACGACAACAATATTTGTATTCCACTACCGATAATGTCATCCATCCAGAAAGTTGCATACTCGTTTGTGTCCTTCTACTACAGGACTCTGCACGAGAACCCATCGAAGCTTACCTCGGCCTACCACGAGGAGGCAAAGCTCAACCACACCATCATCCCAGAAGGGTCCGGTGTCAACTTCATCGACAAGGCCATTGAGTCAACGGCGTGCCAGTCTAAGAAGGAAGTAGAGGCCTTCTATGCTGTCTCGAAGCTTGCAGATTGTAAGATCAGAGTTTCCAGCATTGACTTCCAAAGCACCATTGGTGACTCTGTGTTCGTCTCTGTTCTCGGTGAACTCGCATTGAAAGACGAAGTTGCTGTATACAGGTTCACACAGTGTTTTATCCTCAAGCCATCCAAGACCCCAAATACGTACGACGTTGTCAATGATATATTCAGACTCATTCCAGATCAGGACTACGAGCTGAACAACACTGAGGAGGAAGGCCATGGAAAGACCGAGGTTGTTGTCCAAGCTGACGAGGAGAAGAAGGAGAAGTTGGAGGAGGAGAAATTAGAGAAATCTGAGGAGCCTCATCCACCAGCAGATGTTTCAAGCTCCAATGTTGATGGTACCAGTGCTACAGAACAGTCCAAAGACCAGACGCCTGTGCCTGCTGCTGAACCACCAGTATCCGTTGAGAAAGAGGAGGCACCTGTTAGCGAGACACCCCAAACATCTGAAGAGGTCAAGGGCACTAACGATGTCACCGATGTCGAGGAGGAACCTGTTAAGGAGGCTGAGGAAGCAACTCAATCGGGTTCTTCTGCTGTTGCTCCGTCTGCTCCTGTCAGCACCGCACCAAAGAGCTGGGCTGAACTTGCTAAGGTGGCTAGCAGTAAGAGCTTGGACGTGACCAAACCGAAGCCAAAGGCAACAGTTGCTACTAAGAAGCCAACAAGTACTGGCCCAGGCGATGCTACGGGATCCTCCGCCACCCCTTTGGTTGATGTCACGAACACATCCGGAAAGCCATCCACCCAACAGGCTGCCAAGAAGAAGGGTTCGACATCGTCTACTGACGTGTCCCACGCCGTTCATCTCACCAACGTCAACGAACTCACTGGTGAGCAAATCAAGAAGGGTTTCGAGAAGGAGTTCGGCAAAGTCAACAGAGTCCAGCCTAAGGGACAGTGGGCGCTTCTTGCCTTTGCTACTGCTGAGAGTATGCAAAGAGCACTTGTTAAGAAGTCCCTGAAGGTGGAGGGCCACGTTGTTGAGATCGGTGTGAAGCCTATCAACAAGCAGTTCAGCGACACCAAGGACTCTAAGAAGAGAGCCAACCCAGCCAGCGCTGGTAAGGGCTCTGTCAAGGAGAAACCTACACAAAGAAGAAAATAATTAGCTGTTGTTGAATAGAGTCGAAATGCACAAGAACTGGGACTCCCTATCACTCCTTAAGTAGTTCTTCGATGACCTGATTCTCCACTCTTGGATCCGATTCCACCTTCTTCAAGCCTAGCCTTCTCAGCACCTCAATGACCTTCTCCCTGGAAAAGCCCAGGTTCTCAAAATGGCTGACTGTAGACTCCTCGATGCCATACAGCTGGGCATCGTTGACATCCTTGGAGTCGACATCGTTGGCGTATATCTGTGTCCAGTACTTGGCGGTCTTCTTGAATCCCTCGATGTCGGAGATGTAGTGCTTTGCCACTTCTGCATCCTGAGGGTCGTTTGGCTCTGGTGATTGGAAGAGAGACTGTAGGGAGATCAACGACGACTTCAGAGTCAAGATCGGGGTCCACGCATCCTTCAAGATATCCAAGCAGATGGCACCCGTCACCGACGAGATGTTAGGGTGGTACACTTTGGTCTCGAATTTCATGATAGGTGGCTTGAAAGGGTACTCGTTGGGGATCTTGATGTCAACAATAAACTTGCCGCCCTCGTATGGCGTATCTGGTGGTCCAAGGAATGTGCCGGTGAGGTGGCTGAGATCGTCTTCGGAAACCAATTGGAGGGTGATCTGGGCCTTGGTGTCTTTCTTCACGTCATCCAGCTCTTTCAGAATACGTTTGACCCTGGACATCTTGGATTGCGCCGTTCGATGGTGATGTTCTAAGAGAAGTGGGTGTGTGGGTGGATGGCTGTTGTACGTTGATGTTTTGTGTATGGTTTTTTCCATCGCCTTCGCAGCTTGAACTATTTGATCTACGACAACAACCTGGGGCGCGCGATAAACGTCATTTGAATTTGAACGTACATAAGCTAAAGAGAGACACGCTTATAGGATCTCTCTTGTAGTGCGGTGGTTGCCGGACTCCATAACAGTGGAGGCCTGCTCGTCGTTGCTGCGGTCAAAGTTGAGATAGGTGTGGTCCCCAAGCTTTCTAGGCTGGACCACGTATTTGACCAAAAACACCACCCCGAAGAACACAGCTAAAGCCGCGACAACCAAGTACGCAATACCCAAACTGAGATTTCTCCCTCCAATCACACTACTGGTGGTGAGCACTATCGACTTGGAGCCTCCGAATACCGAAACTGGATAGTTGAGGCCAATATCCACGATGTACTCTCCCTTGGCAAGAGTCTCCTTCTCTTGCTTGAGAGCCAACTTCATGAAGGAAGGTAAGGCTGCCGTTCTCATCCACACTTGTAGAGATTCCCACTCAGAGAGGTCTGGGAAGTTATCCTCCGTGTATCCGTCTGGGTACGCCTTCATCCAGTTTGGCGGTGGAACCACATCTTCTGGAGAATACTTGGACTTCTTGTACATGGAACGGTCAGACCCCCATGCGATATTCTTGTCCGTCATCTCAAACACATCGGTCTCATCATCCGCGGAGTATGGCGAGCTAAATGTATCATTGAAGTACGAGTTGGCTATGAGACCACAAGGATAGTATGGTTTACCCTCGGAGTTTGTCTTCAGTGGTCCACAGTCATCATCCAAATCGTCTGCGCTGACAGCATCTCCCTTTAGTTGCTTGAGATCAAAAGACTCGACATACTCTCTGTGGTTTTGGTAGAAGTTTGTTAGCTTATAGTAGAGATACACTGGGGCCTTGATGTCCTGGGGCACTTGGAACTTCACTTGGCACGTGAGCGAGTTGTCCGTGTTATTTTGCACAAGCTTCCACTGTGGTTCCTGGTAATCCGCTGGAGTATCGCCCTTGAAGTGCTTGCCAACATACTCTGAAGGAATTGAAGAGAAATTAGACGTGGTCGCACTCGTACTGCATTGGTCGTATTCCACCACAAGCTGTTGGACGTTGTAAGAAGTGTAAATCAGGGCTATGCCGAGCGGCGTGAAGATGACAGCCGCCAATAGCAGGAGCGGCAACACGGACCTTGGTGAGAGGATGGGCTGCCATGACTTGAGTCTTTGCTGTCTGAAAGCGGTGTCTGGGCAAAGAAGGGGTGGGATGGTTAGTTGCAAGAAGTAGACACGGTATGGAGGGATCACTTACTTGGTGGCTTTCTTGATTTCGCCCTAGGCTGCTCCGTGAGGTCGCTCACATCGCTGTCAATGGAGCCACGTCTCTTTCGTAGAATCGAAAGCAGTGCACTCATGATGATTATAATTGTCGTATTGGATTGGACGTCCACTAGAGAGAAGTAAGAGGGGGAAGCGAAGAACTCTCTCGTGGAGTTTCTTTATGCGCTGTAATTCTACGACAATGAAGATGGGTAGTCGCGAATACCATCTAACCATCGTAAACTACGCAGTGGAAACACAACAAACAAGATTACATGACTCTAATATACACCAACCACTCAAATAGACACCTGTGTAGATGCCTTGAAGTGACGGAGAAGAACGCCGAACATCTTGGCCAGTGCTGGGTCAGACTTGATGAATGGCAGATCAAAGAACGCCAGCTCGGTGTTCTTCAGCAACTCCATGAAGACGATCAAAAGACCCCATGGATGTGGACGGTTACAAAGCACCCTCTCCAAAAGAACTCTTGCAATCACCTGCTGCACTTGTTCATGCTTCTCGTTCCAAAGAGCAGATGAGCCGAAGAAGTGCAAGATCACATGGGTGAACCATTGCGTGTGCGAGTTTGGATATCTCAGCTGGTTGAAAACAGCGCTGATCAAGTGGTATTGAAACTCCACATCACCCTCCTGCATGAGCTGGGACAAGAACTCAAAGTGTGAACCCTTGGCGTTGAAGAATTTGCCGTTCACTGGTCCTTCCGCAACTGCTTGTATGCCCACATACAGCACGAGCGCGTTCAATCCCTTCACGTTGTAGTTGGTGGTATTGTACCCAATTCCAGCTTCCTTCGAAGCCTCCTGTTTCAATGCACTGTAGATCTGTTTGACGGTAGAGAGGGAGTTGATTCTCAAAGTACCATCAAGTGCCTTCTTGTAAGGAAGGTCATTGCCTGGGTTGTATCCCACTACTGGGCTCTCTGCCACTTCTGGTAAACGATCGACCTTCAACCCCTGTGTGAAAGCATCAGGCACAATGACGTTCTTTGGGATAGCACTAAGCACAATGTTTCTCAGCTGAATACAAGAAGGTGCGAGCTCACAACAGAGTTGATAATGGTACTTCACCAAGATCTCAGGATAATCGTGCAACAACAGCAAGAAAATACGCAAGGTACCCTTGTAGATGACTGTAAACACTTCAGGGATCTCTTCTCCCTTCACGTGCTTAGCCTGGAATCTGAGTAGACAGAGTAACAACGTCACATATGCCTTCTCCATGGAGTCGTCGGAACTTGGAGCCAGAATGTTTGGCAGCAACAAGCGATGAGAGATGAGCGTCACCCATGCAAATGCAAACCCTGGAAATGCAAGAGGTTGCAAGGCGTTCAAAAGCTTGGCCAGAGACAAATATAGGTATTTGCTGACGACCTGATCGTTTCTTAACTCGTCGACTGAACCCCATTCAGCAAGTAACGATGACAGGATTCTGAAGTAAGGTCTCTCGTTGAACTGTTCAGCGGAGGTACTGTGATCATCCGCGAACACAAGACCGAAGACGGCGAGTCCGAGTTTGAGCAACGCCACACGATCGTCATCTCCATCTTGCACCGATAACACTCTCACAAGAAGCTTTGCGAATGCATCACAAGCAAGGAATCCATCATTTGTTGGATCACTACCTTTGAAGTATTCCACTGAGATTTCCACGGCGTTTCTCAACAACGAAACAGTGGTGTCGTGGTCATCGAAGATACCATGTGACACCAACTGAACAACGAATGCCTCCTGTGCCTCCAAGCTCTGGTCGTTACTTTGAAGTAGACGAATCCATTCAACGAAGATGTAAGGTAGGCGTGCTTCGAGATTGGACCCTTCAATGGACGCCAAGATACCCATATCGATGGAATGTAGCGATGCAAAGAACTGACCAGCGATATCCACCTCTCTCTCCAGTTTTTGAAGCTCTTTCAAGGTTTTAGGGAAGTCGGAGACAAATGAAGCCAATGTGGCATTCGTCAAGCACTCCTTCAGGAAAGAAACTGTGAAATGGGCAGTTTGACTAGAGAGATTTCTGGCCAATGGTTCATCAATCATGGAAGATGTCAGAAGGTTTGATGCAAATAGGGCAGAAAGGATCTTCACGTTAAATTTGCGTGGATCGTTTGAGAACTCAAGCCACCAGGATAAATCTTTCCTGATTGTTGATGAAACTGCTGTCAGTCTCTCAAGCAAGAAAATGAAGACATCCAAACAAAGATGATTGGAGGCTGTGGAGAACACGGTGTTGAGAACCAGCTGCATAGTCTTGAGAAGAAGTGTCTCCTTTTCCAAGTTCTTCACAACCACGCTGTAAACTTGACCAATGATCGTACGAATAGGAGACTCCGGTGGGACGTCAGACAGAGATGAGCACTTCGCCTCAGCGATAGCTCTTACAAGGCTATCAACCAGAGTTTGTAACAGCTGGAAGCTTTGATCAGTGGAGATCATCTGTGAAGTAGCAGGAGTAGTAGCAGAAGAGCTCTGAGGCACTTGAGCGTGTGTCTGTTGAGCGACAGGTGCTGCAGCAGATGGTACTGGTGTAGAAGATGCAGAAGCAGTGGCCTCTCTTTGCTGAATAGTAGAATGGACCAGTGCAGGTCCAGTGGACACATCGCTTTGACCAAATCTCTCGTATACCTGATATTGTTGAGATGTGATTCCAGTAGGTCTCAAACCAAGAGGATCAGGTAAGTTGACAGAGTAGCGTGAAAGGTACTGAGAGTAGAATGGTTGATCTGGACGTCTCTCCTTATGCAGGCGGCGCACAGCAACAGAACTAATCAGGATCTCCTCAATTTCTTGAATGGCCTTGTCCACTGCTGCCTTCTAGATTAGTGAACACGCCTGGTCGATGTTGTCGAGAATTGCCTGAGGGAGCTCTTCAATTGGAATTGTAAGGTTCTGCGCAGCAGCGAATCCTTGTGTGGTGGATTGAATGCTTTCTTTCAATGGATCGACACAGGTAGCAAGGGCAAGGCTTTCAGATAGATGTTTCACAACGTTGATGGCAGCAGTGCGTAGTTTCATCTCATCAGGCTCTGTTGCAAAGTCTTTCAGAACCAATGCTCTTGTGGTGGTGACCGAAATACTCACAGCTCTTTCAACAGCAGGCTGAAGAATCTCTCCAACAGACTTCGTGATTGCTGCGATGAAGACCCCTCTCAAAACATTGTTTGTGACGAAGCTCGTGGACCCCAGTAAATTCTGCAAGTTGACATCTGCAATGTGATGACCGGAAGGTGGGGCTGCAAATGGAAGAGGTGGTAGAGGCTGACCAAACTCGAGTTGCAACGGTCTCGCATGTGCTTGTTGAGGAAGTGGCTGGGGTTGGTGTGCTTGTGGGTGATGTGGGTGTTGATTGCCCAATGCCACTAGATCCGGTTCTAGAGACAGCGAAGACAAGCCCACCTCGAGCAAGGTGTGAGGGTCATGCTTTCTGATAATTGTTGAAGGTTCAACCGAGGTCAGTTCCACGCCAAGATGGTTGCACAACACCTCGATTTCAAACTTGAGGTTCAACTTCAACTCAGCAAACTCATAAAGCTCCGCAAGTACCCTCATCAATCCCAGCGTCCATGGGTTTGGAAGTCTGAAAATCTCAGAACACTTCGTTTGGGCAATTAGCTTGCAAACGAATGGAATCACCAGTGTCAATCTCTGTTGGTCAGCAGCCTCCACAAGAAGCTCCTTCGGGGCCAAGTTTCTGTGCCTGATTGGCTTGTTTCTTCCAACTGTCAATAGACCTAACCAGCTTCCTAGACTCTTGACGTGTGCTCTTTCTGACTCCGGATCGCTCATGAGGTCTGCAACAAGCTCGATGGTTGATGCAATAACATGGTCAAAGAGTAGCTCATCATCGACACGCTGAAGTAGTTCAAAGTAAAGATGATGGTTGTTCGGTTCCGTCTTCGCTCTCTGATAGACGATGTAGTTGGCAAGCCAGGCATAAACAGATGGTGCTAGAGCGGACTTCAAGTCGCTAACCTTTGCCCCCACGTTCTCCTCAGATAGGTTGTTCATGACAAACAGGATCTTCTGTGTGGTTTCCTGCTATGGAGACTTCTCCTGTGGCACATCGTTCACGATGAGAGCACTAGGGTTGATGGATCTGAAGTTCTGGACACGTGCAGTCTCTTTATTGGAGACAAGACTAACCGGTTGGTTTCCATTGCAGATGCTAACAATGATCTGGTAAACTTCTGGTTGAGATTTCAGATCTTCAATCTTCAAAAGCTCTTTGCAGTAATTAGGGAACTCATGTAGGCGTTGTCTGAAGGCATAGAGAGCCTGAACAGAGAACTTGAACATGTTCTCGTTCTTTGGTTGAGCACAGGAGCGTGCGATGAAGTTCAGTGCAACATGCAGAGCTGTATCCCTCATGATGTCAAAGTGAATCAGAGATCCAAACAAAACGGATGTTGTGGCAAGTGCGTTCAGAGGGTATTCCGAGAAAAATCTGCATTCGTCCAAGAGGGAGTGGATCATACAGGCGAAGAGATCTTGGTCAGCTGGTTGGTCACTATCTCTCAGTCTCTGAAGCATGGCGATGACATCCTTGATCTCAATTTCGTGGTTATACATCCGTTGATAGAGCACCTTCATCTGCTGTTCGATATCGAATGGGAAAGGATTCGTGTCACCATTGGCCAAGATTGCGTTGTCATGTCCATGGCCAAAATTGATGAGTCTAGGGAAAGCCTGTAGGATGTGTGCTTCCAGTTCAGGTAGTCTTGCCCTCTCAGCTGGTGTCAAAGCGGAGCTATTCAATGCTCTCAACAAAGAATGAATGGCCTTCACACCTGCAGTCCTCTGTTCCGGACTGCTGTCGAGTTGAGACACAATGTACGAGAGGACCGAGGTACCAAATGAGGAGTCCAGCTTGTTGGTCTCGAGATATGCATCATAATCGTTCGACCCACTGGCTCTAACTGCGAGAGCACCAACTTCCAAGCCTTTCTGAAATGATAGAGATTTCAAGTAGCTGGAGAGATAACCTCTCTTCACCATGAACGACAAAAGGGTTCTATTCAGCCCAAACACTGACTTGGTTGCAACCAACTTGTCACATACTTTGAATAAAAGTTTCATGTCCTTACTCTGAGAGAGAATGAGCTCGTAATATGGTGAAGTATCCTCAATAAGATGAACCATGAGGTTCTCAAATAAATCGTCAACAGTGGCAGATTGTGGAGAGAAATTCACACAACCCAATGCAATGAGCTCTGGAGCAGTCTTGATGTCATCTTCAAAAACTTGATGCAAGAAAGCTTTGTGGTCAACCCTTCTGATGGCAGTTGACATCGAGATGCAAAATAGTTCGAGATTGGTAACATTGTAGAAGTAGAGAACTGAGTTTTTGATATTGGGGAAGGATGGGTCAGAGACAATCGGTTTGAGATAGTTAGTTCTGAGAATATCAAAGGATCCATGCTGGGGGTTCAGTTGTCTCAACGTCACAAACAATGAGATTTTGAAATCTAAAGACCAATCGTAACCCAAAAAGATGTCAATCGTTTGATCATCCAATGCTGAAAGGATTTGTGTCAGTGACGCCTCTGTCATCTCGGGAGAAGGAAGAAGAGATTTCACTGATGCAAAGATGTCGAGCCACATTGGCCTGGTTGGGAGTCTTCTTATGAGTGACCCAAACTGCGATCCCTTAGCAGCTGCTTCTGGAATGCTGATGGAAGTTAGTGCAGAAGTGGCACCGGAAACACCACCAAGGGCTTGCGATCCTGGAGATATGATCTCTGCGATAAGCAGAGCTAGTGCCTCACTCAGATCCGCAGGTGATTGGATTGAGAGGATGTCCCTCATTAAGTGTTCAGGGGTGATATTCTCTGGTCCGAGAGTGCGAAGGATCTCTCTGAAGGGCATTCCGGATAAAGATTCGTGCAATTGGCGAAGTGGCTTCTCGAGTGCGTCAGATAGGTTGGAGTTCGATGAGATAGAGTTGAAAGTAACACTGAACAGTATGATCTTCTGAAGAGTGGTAACTGATTCAGCAGTAGCAGCTGCAGTGATGACCTGAGAGATTTGGTTCTTGGTGAGTTGACCAGATTTTATCAGATGGAATAGCCCCGGCAAAGACTTGGAGATAATCTCTTGTGTTTCCTCTATGCGTGGAGAGACACTGATTGCAAGTGTGGTCTTCTCGAAATCCGTGAGGTTGTAATTGTCTAGAAGATCAATCAAAGAGAACAGCGAAAGAAGCTCGGTGTCAATGTCTGCGATGATCTGCTGGAAAAGATGGATCTTCTGAGGGTTGGATGCTAGAGCTTTGAGTTCGTGCTCTATCAATTTATGTGTTGCCGGATTGTTGGCAATGTTTGTTTCGATCAGATCAGAGTGATGTAGTAGGAGTCTTCTCAGGTATTTCACAAAAACTTCTGAAGGAGATGACTCAAGAACTGCGTGTACTTTTCGAAGAGTTGTCGAGAGATTGTCAAATGTTACTTTGGTGGCAAGAACGGCTAGTTGAGATGCGGTGACCTTGATCAAGTCGGATGGCTGGCCCTGAGCGGGGCTTGACGTGACTTGTTGACGTGACGTCACTGTGAAGTTGAGAATATCTGGTAGAGTAGAATGAAGCAGTCTCTACCTATAGTTGACGAGCCTGTTATGGCGCTAGTTAGTAACGTTGTTGTGGGAATGGAGAAGAGACGGGGATCAGGTATAGGGCGGTAAACAAGAACGTACTCGAACAGAGGAAGCTGTCAAGAATTCAATCGAAGTTGTGGAATGCCAGTAGTGTGACTAGGAGCTGTATATGTAGTAAATTAACTCGTATCAGCACACAATTGGTGAAAAGGTTTGATAGAAAACTCTTTGAAAGGCGTTGAACTCTGGGAAACGTCGGCGGCGCTTTTTCGTGGTTTTTTCTAGCAAGGGCGAGTGCCACTGGAAGGGCGGGTAACGTGTAGTGCATTTTTGGCGACAGGGAAACCAGAAGACTAATCATTGCAGACTCTTCGGCTTTCAAACCCACTCAGCTTTTCCTCCCCCTCATAGTGGAGACCAGTAATACGATGCTTCTACCCCCTGATAACTTTGGACTCGTTGATGAGGGAATATGTGAGTGCTGTTGGCTCCAACTACAAATCTGTACCGTCGCACTTCGGAGGTACTAACCATAAGCTATACCGCAGACCGTTGCTCAAAACTTGATGCCATCAATTTTGCCTTTTTGGAGACATTGAATCTCAGATCCATTGCAATTCTGGACAATGAAGCACCTGTGATGAAAAATTTCGAAAACTTCATGAAGATCAACAAGATCAAAGCGTACAGGTTCGAGAGTCGGAACGTTAACACGGAGATCAATGACAACAGTACTGACTGGATGGTTTTCACATCAGACGTGATATAGAGGTTCTTTAAGGTACTCCTCAACCGGACCAATTACAACTTGCTTGTGATTGACAAAACGAACGTAATGATCGGTCTCTTGAGAAAGGTGTGCAAGTGGAATTACTCAAGTATCATCTCTGAGTATCGTCTGTACAGTGGGAAATACTCGAACTACTTTTCAGAGACGTTTCTGGAGCTCGCTGCGATTCAACTTATTCCAAACACCAAGTCCACTGACAGAGCCATAACTCCTAGCAGTGCCACTTCCATCACCGTAAACGACCATTAGACGAATCAGTTGGAGGAGGCTGCTGACATTGAAGACGATGATGAAGACGAAAAGCTGCTGTCCGCATCTCCAAAAGTGCCAATGACACTCCTCAGGATGGTGGAGCTGAGGAAAAAGAACAACAACCCAGGAGGGAGTGTTGGTACACTGAACTCGCTGCCGAATTCTAATTTACAGAATCAACAGAGGAAAGGCTACAAGTTCTACACCTGTTCGAGTGACTTCAGAACGGTTGATATGATCACCGTTGAGCTGCCTGAGGAGAGCTAGTTGCCACCATGGTTCGTAACCCAGCGGTCTTTATGGGAGGAAGAGTGTGATTAATAGAGAGTGATTGGCTTGAAGTGTTATGCATGTATGTTTGTAAATAAAAAAAAAAAAAAAAAAACTCGTCTCGGGTGTTTAAACTCGACCTTCCACGCCGGCTGAATTGTCATCAGCCATAACTTATCAGATCTGCCTGATAGAAGTCCTGAGCACCTGTGGCCTGTGCTACCACTTTGACATACACCACGAGAGTTACACAATGACAGATTCGCAAGTACAGTCACAGTCACAGTCATAGTCATAGTTACAGAGCGATGCAAACAAGAGGAAGCTATCTCGAATCAGAAGGGCTTGTGACGTATGCAACGTGAAGAGAACGAAGTGCGATGGTAACGATCCTTGTGCACACTGTGTTCGACTGAAGGTATCTTGTACGTATCTACGTCAGGAGAGAAAACGAGGAAGAGCGAGTGACAGATATCCAAAGGAGATCAAGAAGAGGAAAAGCAGAAACAAGCCAGGGAATGAACCAGTCCAACATTCTCCAGCCAATCAGACGGAGTTGACACCAGGTCCTGAAGTGGATCAGGCATCCACCCAACCCCAGATAAATATCCAAACCGCACAGTCACCTCTGATACATATCCCCAGCCCCTTGCCTCCTCATTCTACGCTCCATGTTGAGCCAGTACCTCAAATACTGCCATTGAGTCATGTCGATGTTGTGACTGCCAGTAATACACCCCAGGCTGTACCACCTGGCTCACTATCACCGAAGTACACATTGCTTTTAAGTGTTGAGAATGAGCTCAAGCTCCTAGAGATACCGATGAATGTTGCTGAGGAGCTTCTTGAGTATTATTTTTCAGACCCAGTGAGACCACCAACGAATGTTTTCTCCATCCTGAGGCCATCAGCTGTTCTCGGTGGAATTAGGCCTCTGCATCCAACACTACTCCTCACAATTCTACTCGCCTCTTCATTGCACATGGACCATTTCTTTCTCACTGGAAGTCGAAGAGAGCAAACATATCGCATGTTGTATTATCTGATCCAGCAACTCATCGCACAGGATCCATACTCCCTGGCTTACGACGATCTGATAGCTTGTATCCACATTAGCTATTTCCAACCATGGTTGTCATATCCCAAGGACTCGATCCAGTGGTGGAGATTGACTTGTGACGCTGCAAGAATATTTATGAGGCAACAGGATCTCCCTGCTGGAGAAGAACAAAAAGAGGAACGTCGCCGTGTTTGGTGGGCTGTGTACATTCTGGATAGAATCACTTCATTCAGTTTCAATCTACAGCCTCTGATGGAGGAGGGTGATTTTCTAGAGATACACATGCCATGTGATGAACGTTTCTGGTACCACTCTTCTGATATCCCCTTGCCTGCGGAGATGGACTCCTCCAGGAGACGTTTGGTTGACTACAACTACGAGATATCGTCCGGTGTATATGGATGGTTTCTTCCCATGGCACATTTGATGGCTAAGCTCTACGAGTACAAGCGAAACAAGAACAGCTCCAGCCACCTCCAGACCATCCTCTTCTCCCAAAACGGTATCCTGCAGCATAACATTGAGCTCATCGAGAAGCGCTTTGACCGTCAATCGCTGATCCCGCTAAGCGAGGTGGAGAGCTTCATGATTGACATACTCTACCTCAAGTTCACAAACATGTCCATCGGCTTCATGACACAGTACATTGCAGGACACGAACTGATCTCGAACTTCGAATCGGATATGAAGATACAAGAATATCAGAGACTTTTGGCGTGCGTGGAAGTTCTTGAGGAACTCCTTAGGTTGGACCCCGATATGAAGCGGTACCCTTTCGCCGTGGGTTTCTTCATATTCTCCATTGGTTACGCTGTCTTCCAGGTTCTCAACGAGGTCGACACTGCATCGCTGGGCAGGATCAACAAACTGAAATATCTGGTCAACGTGCTTGTGCGTGTGATGGAGGCTATACTGATTCACTTCCCGGCAGAGTTCATGAAGACACTGCGTAACCTACTGGTGGCTAGTCTCCAGGATTGTGAGAAGCTGCTTCTTCTTTCTGACCACATTGCACAGTTTTAGGTAAACGCTGAAAAACGAAGAAATGCATTGAGGGGCTATAGTTGGTTACCAGAAACGGGTAAAGGACTGGCACCTTAAATATAATCGAGACGGATCTCATCAAGAACATTGATAGGGTGGCCGTTGACTTCCTTGAATCTCCGTGTTGCATACTTGGTAGAATTGTATTCTTTCCAGACAAGATTGTCGTGGCAGCATCCAATGTATGTCAGGTCGAACTTCTCCTTCTCCTCTTCTGGGACATAAGAACACTTCTTGCTGTCCACAAAAATTCTCAAGTGCTCTTTGTAGATGAAGGTATCCGGTGGTGTGGCATGCTCCTCAGGGAAGTAGCGAGCAACATTGGTAATCTTGCCTTCGTACAAAGTTCTGTTGAGTGGGAGGAGCTCAGGAAGGTACCAGAAGTTACCCTTTCCTGTGACAACGTACTGGCTGAGATTATCATCACCGGTTCTCTCTGTGATAACTTCAGGGACTCTAGGAGCATTGATCACACCAGATATTTCGATATAGGCACCTGTCTTCGTGTCAATGATTCTTCCATCAGTGTCATCTGGGGCAGCACCACCGTCGTTGTATCTCGCTCTCTCCAGGTACCATGGTGAAATATCAACAAGGTAGCTGCCTGTGCCATTACGAGGGTCTGATATGATCAGAGAATAGTTGAACGAGTTTGCCATTCTGGCAAGATCGGCAGCGGGAAGCTCAAATCTAATCGTCTCCTGCCATGGGCCCATCAACCCATTGTAGTGCCACGATGTCATAGCGTCACCAGCAAGCCATGTAGTAAGACCAAGGTTTGTGCACAACTGGAGGTAATTTTGAACGATTCCGTGCAAAGCCTTTCTCTTGTTGTAATTGTTTAGCTTCTTGTTGAAGAACCTCCAGTCATATACCTCCTCCGAGACCCACTGTCCATCCTTCGATTTGACCTGGACGTTTCTGAAATGACGGTCGTCATGATGTCTAGCAGCATTTGCTAGCTCAGCTTTCTCCTTGGTAGATTGCACGCTGAATGAACTCTTCTCCACCTTGATATCAAACGCTTTGCCAGCATCGAAGTTGATGAGATCTCTATCAAGGATTTGAGCGATACTATCAATTTCCTCCTCCGGGTGGATTGGCGATTTCACAAATTCCTATTGTGTCACTGTGCCACTCTCCTTCACTTTTCTCTGGACATACTCATCAATCATCGTGTTTTCGTCCAATCCCAGTCTCTTGCCTGTTTTAACAACAAAAGCGAGTTCGCCTGCAAGGAAGATCAACTTATTAGGAAGAGGTGCAGCCGTGTACAGGTAAGACTTTCCTCTGATAGAGAGCCTGAACTCTGTCTCCGGTTCCAAAGAAGGTGTGATGAAGACGAATCCCAGATTCTGCGGCTCGTCAAGACAGTTTGACCAGGGGATTCTAGATGTAGATCCAAGGGCTCCGATTCTGAAACAGTTTGGCTTCTCTTCAAGTAGGGGTTTGAGAATGTTGAGGTCAACAAAGTCCTTCCAGTGGAAATTGAACACAGGTGGCTGGATGCCTCCGCCCTTGGTGACTGATTTCTGTACAAAGTTCTTGATGGCTTCAAGATACACTGCAACTGTGGCTCTCAGATCAAGGCGCTCCTGGACGTGTTTGTATGGAGCGATAGGTAAGACAGTTGTTTCCATGTCGTAAGGGAACTCCTCAAACAAGATTGGTTTCTTCATCGATGTTGCAGCATACGGATCAATGAAGGTGGGGTCTTCTTCATGTTTGTCGTCGAACAGAACGATCTCAACGTCATTCAGTATAGTTGAATGTGACCATCTGGACAGATACACGAAGATGGCAAAGAGGAAAGAGAGGAGGTAGAGATAAGGCACCGAGCGCTGGAATGAGGCGATTGCTCGTCTCAAGCGAACTTTCCAGGTCATGGTCTTAGGTTTGAGATTTCCCAAGTCCATAATGCTGGTTTGTATGGGGTTGTATTCCACGCTAGAACCTGACAGGTGGTACGTCTCTTGTATCTAAGCACCTGAAATTGTGCAACAGAGCTTAGCGCGCCGGCCAATCTTCAATCTTGACAATCTGTCCAGAACGTCGATCCTCAGACACAGTTATGGGATCTACTACACGTTCAGCGAATGAACTTGCGAGAAGATCAATGAGCGAATAAGGCTGCTACTTTCTTTGCTTTATTGCAGTGATATGTATATAGTTAGCGGTATGTCAAGGCCCTTCAAAAAGCACACGTACTGGGAAAGCTCATCTTCAGATAAGCTGTACGTGTGCACTCTGCAAGAACCATATAAGATTTATCAATCTCTGGGTATAGTTTACTACTACTGTCTAGGAGATTGGCACAGTCGTAGAGATAAATTCCCATGTAAACTTTGAAGCTTCTCAATACCGGCATAGTTCTAGGTAAGAGTGTGAAATCTGATACGTAGTGCTTTCGTCCTCTCGCGAGCTCTGGACA
>JAKVQR010000173.1:0-88658 GCA_030462915.1 Petasospora meyerae | reverse complement strand
TGCAGGGAGGTCAAGAAGACGTCTGAGGATTGGTTGGTAGCTGTATAACACTCCTAATGTACACCATATATCAAAAAAAAAAAAAAAGGAGCCAACTCGCAAATATGCTATGCAATGCTTCAAACCGTAAAAATGCTTTTAATATATCCAAATTCGGAATCATATATATGCAATTCATAAATCCCAATTAGTTCGATTCAATTTACTCAATTTGGTAGTATTGAAAGAAGCGTTTATTTCCGATATATACGATAGAGCCGAAACTCCGATATAGATCCGAATCATGAATCCAAACCCAGCAATAGCAGCAAACCCAGCAAACCCAGCAATAGCAGGAGCTCAGGTGAATACCATAATAGCAGCAATAGCAGCAATGACAAGCTCAGCAACAGCAACAGGACTATATACAAAGAGAAAAGAAACAAGGAGAAAAGAGAGAAAAGAGAGAGAAAGAATAGAAAAGAAAAGAAAGGCCTGGTGGATGATGTAGAGTGAGAGTGACTGGATGGTATGTGTAAGGATGGATATGTGGATGTGGATGAGAATGTGGATACAAGCTTGTATTGGCGAGTGTGGGTGTGGCGTGTGTGATGAGCTGACAAGTCAGTAGATGATATGAAGTACCTGTGGTTGAAGTTAGTATATGAAATGATGAAGGACATTTGGGCAATGACACTCACATAATAATTGTTGAACATCATGATAGAAGAGAAGTGTGTAACAAGTGGGGACTATAGATAGTGTTAGTATCAGGTGAGCGACGAAGCAAAGATCAGACATTTGGGCAATAACACTCACATAAGGATTGTTAAACAGCATGACAGAAGAGAAGTTCCTATAACAAGTGAAGACTGTACGTAATGTTAGTAGCTGGTGAGAGACGAAGCAAAGAACAACAACTCACAAAACATCAATGACAAAGGAACTTCTAACGGCACGATTGACGACAAGTGAAGAAGAGAACGATCACCTGATGTCCAATAAGATAACAGGATAACCAGTGGCAATGTAACTGGCAGCAAACAGTGAGAGTGTATGAGTGTATGAGTCGAACACTGGAGAAGGGTACCAACGGGAACGCGTACAACTGAAAAAGCACAATACAGAAGGTTCATAACACCGGGGTCAGTAACAATACAGCAACAATGTAGTCCTTCAAAGAATCACAATGGGCGGTGGATCGTGATGGTAGCAGTGATGATAGTGGTGGTGAAGATGATGGTGGTAGTGTCAGAAGTTGGACATGGGTCCACACTATGGTAGTAGGTTCCATCGCCACTGAACGTAGTAGGAACTGTGAAGCTCGACGAGGAGAAGAAAAAGGCTCTTGAAAGTTTGGAAAGAAGTTTGAAAGTTTCGGGGGATGGAGCGATATTTATACACGAGGGGAAAATTCCCGCGACCCCCCAAATCGTACCATCGGGTGTTCATGGACGACGCCGAGCGTATTTGAAGGGCTCTCATTGGCTGGCCAGTTCCACGTGCCCGACCCAAAAATTCGCGAATATGCATGCTGAGTAGCTAGTATGCATATCTGCTTTTTGAGTGATCAGATTCGGAGTTCTGGTGCCGTTTCTAGGGCGAGTTATGAAGGGTATTGAAAGGGGTTCATATACTCTTTTGAATCAACTTTGTACCGTTATTTTTGATCAAGTAACGCTCTGAAGCCTGCTGAAATTTGTGGGTGGCAACTTGTGTTGATAAATTTTCATGTTGCCCCACTCAATTCGCGAAGTCTCATCTCCGCATGACGCAATTACATCTCAAGCTATAGGTGTTGATATATGATTCAAGAGCTAATATATAGTTTATAATCCTCATTTACATGCCCTTATATTAGGTATCTGTTCCTAAAATTTGGCGTATCGTAGTTTGATTGATTTATTAGGTGACTCGTCCAGTCTGATTAGTAATCAAACTACCCAAAGTGGAAATATAATGAGCTGTTTTCTTGGAAAGGCCTCAAATGCGTTAAAGATCACTAGACAATAGATTAGATATCAATTAATCAACCACCATTGAATCAGAATTCACCAGAGTTAGCATACCAGTACTCTCATATATCAGCATTCTGACTGCCAAATTTGGACCGGGTAACGCCAACAGTGCTGGTACTATGGGCTGTTGAATCTTCACCATCCTCTTCAATGACCCCAGAGATCACTCGTTTTCGCATGTTGCAGATCATCGACTGTCTAGAATCTGACTCAGCAGAACACCAGTATTTCACCCATATTTAACCCCTAAAAAACCTGTACAAGCTCAGGACTCCCCATAGTTAAGGGGAGTACAGCCATTCTCCTCTCCAGCAACCATTTTGTCACAATTTTGCCAGAATTTGGGGATTATCACCTATGTATAAGATTGTTAAGCACAAATTTATGCCACTAATATTATCATTAGTGAATATAATGGTCTATTGAGACAGATAAATGTGTATCAAAAACATAAAGAATTGCTAAAGGTATTTTTGGCCACTTAGATTGAGAAGAGGATGTCGTCAGATTCTTGAATTATATATATAGATCGATAGCAATTATAATTATATGATATATATAGATCGATCTCAGACTGGCAATCTGGCAATGGACACCCGCCCGGGTAACCCCAAACTTTGAACCAATCATATATGCGATACGTCAAACTTCACTGAACTGGCTATTCAGTTTGGAGTGTTTCAGTCACAGAACTCTATATAGTATCAGCACAGTACTAGTGCCCTTTGTTATTCACAGAAATTGATCAATTCAGCTAGATAGGTAGCAGAATGAATGAATAAGCGGCTGGATCATTAGACATAAAGTCTCACAGCTCACAACCCACAAGTCATATACACGTTTGATTCTTTTGAAGCTTTCCTATGAAGAATCTGCTGAAGAATCCCACATATGCAGTAGTGCAAGTGGTCCAATAAGTGAATGAGCCTTATGGAACAGGTTTTTTGGATTGGGGAAACTCAGTAGTAGTTGGGAGAATACTTCAGCAAATGATGAACGAGGTACCACATCTCTACCTGGCAACAAACTTGGTGACACTTGAGACACTATTGAGGAAGTACACACCAGCGTGGACAGTGCCATACAGAATTCCAACCATCTCTGTGTGATCCTGTATGGGTAGATAATACGTAGTTTGGCTTTAGGACTCGTGGTGGTTGAACTGAGGAAAATCGTGGATGTGCTTGACGTGACAGCAGTTTGCTTCACTTTCTGGCCACACACTTCCAAATCTGGACAAGAGACTGTGCACTCTGGGATAGCTCAGGGCTTTGTAGAGGACTGTTGGGGATGGATTTGCATCTCAACTGGACTTGGTGGGTACTCAAAGCCAGCTGAAGTGATCTCTTTTGACTAGTCAGCAAACGTGTGGAGATTGTGAGGTGGATTGCGACCATGAAAAGCTCTTTTCAGGTTTCGCAAAAGCTGAAGTATAATCCATGCATCTGCAGGATATAACGGTCTCTTCAATGCCTTTGATGGAAGCTGGATGGGGTTGATATCGAAGGATCTACCAACCTATAGTATCTGTGGTACTCTCCGGCTTTGAGTTTTTCGAGCTTCAAAGCCTATTAATATTGGGGGATCCTCGTGTCTGAGCTCAGCTGCAAGCTGCTGCGGGATCCTCATAATTTCTTTTTTTGTTAGCCTCAACTAGTGCGGCTGACTACAAAACTTTCATGCACGAGACCTGCGACCGGCGAAATGGCTGGTGGAAAAAAAATGAAAAAAAAATCTCACGAGGAATTGAGACTCAGACCGGCCGAGTCCCTGGTTCGCGACACATTTTTGATGAAAATCGTCGTTGAGTCCTGAAAATTGAGGAGGGTAACCCAAAATGAGGACTGAAAACTGGAAACCGGACCTGAAAATGAACTGGAGGGTGAAAAAATTTCCGCATTCGGACACTTTATCTACCAACCATATTTGGAATTAAACGTAACTCTACAACCAGTCAACATTTTTCAGCAATTCAAGAACCAGAAGAATAGTCAATCATTTCTAGGTAGATAATAACTTTGATTTATATCTTAATTTATTTGTGCACATAGCTAGAGGGAATCTCTGAAATTTGTGGCTCGCGGGTCTCAAAAGTTACTTGAGTTTTTCACATCAAACGATTTCGCGGCATCCTTAACTATGGGAAATTCAGATTTCCAGTCTAAAGTGGAATTTTGAAGAATCAACATTCAAAACTGATATTAAAGTCAGTCGAAGATTTTCACTGCATCTGCATATGAGTTGACCTCGAAATTTTCAAATTTATTTGTTGTCTTTTTTGAAGATAAAACCGGCCACCGGCCATATACAAATATTAAGAGCCTTCTGTATTCTGTATACTACAGTAGTCATCTGATCATCCACTGAATGCAATCTTAAAGGTCCAATACGTAGCTTAAAACTGTCCATCCTGTCTTAGTTATGTAGCACTTACGTAACGTAGATCATCTTGCACGAGAAACCCAAACACCACATCGCACCAGCCAGGAAAGTCTCCACAAAGGGTACTCACTTGTAAACAAAACAAACAAGTGGGTGTAATCAGTGGCAAGCTGGCTTTATTACCCCACTAAACTCTATAATCACTAAGCAATGCTATTATTTGGACTGATATCAGCGACGTTACTGTCACTTCTGCTTCCCTTTTTCGTTGAACTCGACAGAATTCCATACGTTCCGCAGCTAGTTTCAGACCAGATCAGTGAGTAAACAGCGGAGCACCAAGTGCTTATTTTATCGGCAATTTCACCCAATAGCACGTACTAACACAGTAATCCAAGACCTTTTCATCCATGGATCCCAAGAATCACGTCACAATGAGCAACTGCTTACCGAATTGACAACTAATTCCAACACTGAACAACTCATCGATGGAGCATCAACATCAGCACAGAGTGGTGTCAATCCACATCTGGACTTACTTCAGGACTTCGAGGCACTTTTGCAACAGAACAAACTTGATGCTAAAGAGCACGCTATGAAGATTTATAACCAATATGTTCCAGCAAACGTGGCAGAGTACATTGATCAAGGTTACACTAGTTGGAAGTCACATTCCAGTTATGACTTTTACCAAAGACACGAAGCGCTGATCAACAATACACTCGTATTTGTTGGTATTATGATGATTCTGAGACTTTTGATCTGTATCTTCTCATTCATCATTAGTGTATTGGGATTGGATTCAGTTCAGGAGAGCGACGACAACGAAGATGAGGAGCTGGTTGACAAAAGGGGGTATGTGATCTCCACAGATTATGCCACCACGTTTGAGACGATCCCATTGTGTACAGGAAAGGCAGAACAGGAAGAAGAGTTTGTATTTAAGAGTTACGAGGAGATTGGGTTCCAAATCGAAGAGACGGAGGTACAGACAACCACCATCAACTATTCAACACACATCAACGACGACAACGAAGATCTCAATGGCACAACACCAACAGACCCTGGTAACAGTTTCAACGAAGGAGTCGGAGAACCAGATACTCAACTGAAAACAGATACAGTGTCGCTCGATGGTTCAACGCCAGAGGAGGCAACACCGGTCAATGAGCCTTCATCTCCAGTCTCTGAGATTCCACAGGTGTTGGGTTCCCCAAAGATCGCTACACCTCAAGCAGAAGAACCTGACCCGATGTCATTGATGTCAACTTCCAAGCCTGAACCATCCACTCCAGAGCAATTACCCGTGACTTCGACCCCTCAGACCGATATGGACGAGAGCCCTTCGGCCCCACCTTCATCACAGAAAACAAACCCACAGAGCTCATCATCCCAGAGTTGTAGAGCCAGCACAGATTCACCAAGATCCACCAGTCCCGAAGACTCCTTTGAAGTTCAAGAAAGAGTACTGGACAAGAGTCTCTCACGACTCAACGAGATCCCAGTCACATCATCACCAATGTCCACATCCGTTGAGAGACCATACACACCTTCAAGGCTTTCCATCATGAACTCCTCTATGGAGTACTCACCGACAAAAAAGTTGCTGTTCAAGAGATCTGCGTCGATTCTGACAGCACACCCAGTTCCCGAGGCAGAGACAACAGTGGGTAGTGTCACTGAGGAGGTTGTATACTCCGTGAAGGCAGAGTCTGTCACATCCGCAAACAGCTCAGATATCTTGACTCCACTGAAGAACAGATATCAGGGATCACCATCTTCACATTCTTAACACCAACACAAACAGAGAAGTGTAAGCTAACACCGATATCAATGTGATTCTGAGAACGATATGTCCTGAGGTCTTGTAGTATAACGTCTCGCATTGCGGTTCGTAGTAATCTTTCATTTCCCTGGTGCGCTGTACCGATATGAGATACATGAGGGATCCATAGATGATGAATACGGTGGCCATGGGGAGAAACTCTTGGGAGAATACTCTGGTGATGATCATAGCTGTGTGGAAGTTAGTATACTGTTGTACACGTGGAGTATCGAAGAAGAAAACACTTACAGAAGATCAGAGTTGCGATAGAAGCTCGTGTGTAAGCACCATCATAAGTTCTTTGCTGTGCTATAAGAATGGCTTGTTAGAAGCTTGAGCTAGACTCATCTTGGATCCATATATCTTCACTTACCTCGAATATCAAGTTTCTGTGCTTCAGTCATGACGTTGAAGACCGAGTTCCGTCTTTTGTGGGGCTCCTCAACGTTAGTTTGTGGTTGATGCATAGTCGATAACGGATGATGGACTTTTATGTGTCAATTTCCCCTGAATAAGCAGGTGGACTAGAATTGTGTAACGTCACATGATATGGCGATTTCATGATGATGGATACGAAGGTTGATGGCTTCAGAGTAATAGCAGGGCTGCATAACGCAATGGGCATATGATTTGAAGAGCTTTACTGTACTACGATCCAATTCTCAATGCTCAACGAATGTCGACTGTAATGCTAATACTGATATGACGAATGCAGTATTCTATACACTGGATTCAAACAATTGGTCTCTGTTCATGCAAATTGACTGTTCAGTCTTCTCAGTTTCTCTTGCAACTCATCCATCTTACTCAACGAGCCTTGGAAGATAGTTTCGATCTCTGGATGTAACCTGTCTTTTTCACCTGAGATAGTTGTTAACGTGCCAGCTGGAGAGCTCGATAGAACTGTATCTCGTTGGTCTTGGTGGTCGTGCTGGTCCAACGAAGTAGCTGTGGACGTTAGATGAAGTGATGTACTGGAGCTTGTAAATGTCGATGTTGTCATCTGTGATAAGTTTTGGGCGTTGGAACTGCTCGTGGCCAACATAACAGGCGAGTCCAGTTTCTTGGGTGTTTGTATGAACACATCTGCATCTTCAATTTCCTCATCACCGTAATCAGAAGAATCATCGACCACCGTGAGAGTGAGGTCCCTTTGGAGTTCGTGGCTGTTGCCATTATAGTCATCATCGCCATCGTCATCGTCGTCTTCCAATGTCGCTGTGGTGTTCAACTCATCATTGATAAGATCGTCAAGCATTCTCATACTGTTGGCAATGTCGCGTGTGGCCTTGGATGGTGGGATGTTACCTCTCTTGTCAGACCCAAACTTACGATCCGGTATATCAGCAGGTGAACCCTGGAATGAGACTGGTACTTTTTGGCCGTTCTGATTCAACGGTGGTGTGTTCTCTGGTGATTCGAACTCCGATGTACTCGGCGAGTAAGTGCCAATGGATCCAGAGTTGTTCTGCTGTGTGAAGAAAGCAGCAGTGGGTTGAATGAAAGGGCTTTCTTCCACGTCAGATTCCACTATGCCCAACGATTGAAGTGTTTGCGGTTTGGTTCTCTTTTGTAACACAAGAGGTGCAATTGGAGAGCTATCACTGAGAACATCACTGTTTGTTTCGGGATCGTGTGAGCTCTCCTCATCTTCATTGTCATCTTGGAGAAGCAGTGACCTCAGCCGTGATCCACCACGAGGCTATAGCGGGGTGCCTTCGTTGAACTCGTAGCGTTCAGACACAAGTATCTCTTCTTCGTCTGCTTCATCTTCGTCCTGTTCCGGTTCAGTGACAATGATCTCATTGGAAAACGCCACGTTCTTCATTTGGGAGGTTGTCCTCGTTGTCACTTTTGGTGGGAACGTTTCTAGATTCTCCTTCGAGTTTCTCTCCAATTCCTCGTTCTTCCAACAATTCAGTCTTGCGAGACGTTCATGATACGTTTCCAGACACTCTGCAGGTGCAAATCCAATCTTTCCATCACTCTCCTTGCGTACCAACCACCAGTAACTGTCCTGGTCGTTCAGCAACACCACTGCGTCATCCATAGACAATTCACAGTGCGAAGGATCATCTCCATGGAACTCATAAAGGGCATACAGTTTACCTGGATGCAGTTCTTTTGGCGGAGGTAACGGCGCTTCGATGATGTAGTCGTTGAAATCGTCATCTGGATCAGTGGCCACATCGAGGTCATTTGTCCTTATGCGTAGAGGTTGTTCGTCTGTCCCATTAGATGCTGCTTTGTTTATGACGACACTGCTGGATTCACTGGCAGATGATGAGTTGGTGGAGGGTATACGTTTCTTCTCTGTGAGTCCATCGTCTCGAAGCAGTTTGTCACCCACAGAGGACAGCAGAGACCTCAGTTTGGCTTCTGACATTCTCTCTTGTATATGTGTGTGTGTGTATGAGTGTGCGATGTTTCAGCCGGGCAGATTCGTTCACGTTCAAGAAAATTTCGATAGGGGACCAAGGCAGGTTTCGATTTTGTTGACGAACTTTCACGGCGTGTTTTGGTTCCTGTCTCGATGAGCTCTCAGTGTGCGTTGGCCTGGACTCTTCTACCGTGCTGAGTAGTTGTGTTTCAGTGGGGCACTTTCCAGGGTTGGCTGTGAAATGCGATAGACTTTGGGTAAGATTAAAGACAGTAGACCGTTTTGGGGGGCAAGTTGAAAGAGTGACAGTTGGTCTGCGATCTCGGCCGGTATTCAATATGTGTGCTGGTAATTGGAAGAGCTAAGAGAAGGATCAAAAACCAGCCGATCTCAACTCCATCAGCAACGTCGTGCCTTGGTAAATCGTCCCTTCCACCAAATTTCCGATCGCGTAGGCGAGATCACAGATTTTTCTCTTCCTGTGGTGACGCGTCAAGGGTAATATTACAGTCGCGTAGTTACGGCAGATGAGCATTGCGGACGCGTTTCTAGTGTGTGCTACAGTGAAGGTCCAAGGATCACAGATCTATCATCATCTGGAATACCATCGATTGAACGGTTCAGTACGAGGAAGCAGTGAGCATCGAGTTCCCGTCTCTGCGGAGAACGGTAGCAACGAACACCCACAGCACAACACCAACAATGCGTTGCAAGTCCACCAAGCTGAGGTTCAATGTAGACAAGTCAGAGTGAGTCAACGATTTCGAAATAGGAATGAATGTAGAACTAGCGGCAGCAGTGTTTCCGCCTCTCTAACGATTCATCTAACGTCCAGCGTCAGTAACAGTAACAGCAGCAGCATCAGCACCAGCGGACTCCACAAGCACCTCAGAAGATGTCAATGACTCCTCACTTTGAGATACCTCCTTCTCCACTTCCTCCACGAGCTCATCTCTCTTCTTCTGGTACTCCAAGCTCTTCTTCTGTCTGATCTTGAGCATCGTGTTTTGGGCAGTACCCAACACCGCGTAGCAAACAGTGGTAAACACGGTCCACATCTCTGGAGGTACAAACTTCTGACAGAATGCCACAGCGGCCGGTCCTGTGAGCCATGATGACTTCAACACAGTGAGTAAAGATCTCTGCCATGCCCCAGTGACGTTACCCCATGCCCTAGTCAACTCATCACGAGATAAGGACTTGAGTCCTGGTTTCATGTTCATAACAGCAACAAAGGCAACAAAGAGCGTACTGGACACTGGGGTAATCGTGGCCATGGATCCCAAGATTTGCAAAAGCTTCTGACGAGTCGAGAGTGGTGGCTTGAAAAGCTTATTGAGCCATTGGTATCCGTAGTGAGAGATCGGCGTGTTGACGGCAAACGCGTAAAGGGCAAACAAGACAAGCTTAGGACTGAATGGGTGCTTCACGGTGTAATTGCGTATTCTGGAGACGTTCAGTTGGCCAGAGACAGTAGTGGCTATGATCTCATTGAGTAATGCCAACACAGCGGCTGTGATGCTCTTGGTGAGCAAAGGTCTCCTTTGAAGAGCCAGCACGTACTTCAGCGCTAGAAGCTTCGTGGTGGAATCTTTCACCATCGTATCTGGAGATAGGTGTGTTCGTTGATAAGACAAAGACCGGATATCTCTTTGATGATTGTAGAAGGGCTCTCCAAACGATTTATATCCAACAGTCTCCTCTCCACAGCAGCTTTTTGAAGAGGGGAGTCTCTGATTTGTCCTCGGTGATATGCGATATGGAGCAAGTTCTGATGTTCTGATTAGCCGGATTAGGAAATCCGAGGGTAGGATGCACATGACTCTCCCGGATATCAGAAGAAAAAAAAGAAATCTCACTTCCGAGGGCTCATCTCCCCCCGGAAGGGGGTCCCAGTTTCGCGGGAAAGTAAGGAGCTAAAAATTTTTCTAGTACAAGATGGGCTCGAATATGCCCTGTGATCTATCATTAGTGCTTTGATTCCAGTGTTTCACAGGTAAGAGGTAACCAATTACTTTCCAACACATATAACATATAAACAATGGCTTTCACTCCAGGTGGCAGAGGCGGTTCCCGCGGTGGTTCTAGAGGTGGTTTCGGTGGTGCCCCAAGAGGTGGCAGAGGTGGTTTCGGTGGTGCTTCCAGAGGTGGTCGTGGTGGTGCCCGTGGTGGCCGTGGTGGTGCCAGAGGTGGTGCCAGAGGTGGTGCTAGAGGTGGTGCCCGTGGTGGTGCTCGTGGCGGTCGTGGCGGTGCCCGTGGTGGTGCCCGTGGTGGTGCCAAGGTTGTCATCGAGCCACACAGACATGCTGGTGTCTTCATTGCCAGAGGTAAGGAGGATTTGCTCGTGACAAAGAACATCGCCCCAGGTGAGTCCGTCTACGGTGAGAAGAGAATCTCCGTTGAGGAGCCAGCTAAGGAGGAGGGTGCCCCAGCTACCAAGACCGAGTACCGTGTCTGGAATCCTTTCAGATCCAAATTGGCTGCCGGTATCATGGGTGGTTTGGACGAGTTGTTCATTGCTCCAGGTAAGAAGGTGTTGTACCTCGGTGCTGCCTCCGGTACCTCTGTTTCCCACGTTGCCGATGTTGTCGGTCCAGAAGGTTTGGTGTACGCTGTTGAGTTCTCTCACAGACCAGGTAGAGAGTTGATCGGTATGGCCAAGAAGAGACCAAACGTCATCCCAATCATCGAGGATGCCAGACACCCACAGAAGTACAGAATGCTCATCGGTATGGTCGATGCTGTGTTTGCCGATGTTGCCCAGCCAGATCAGGCCCGTATCATTGCCTTGAACTCCCACTTGTTCTTGAAGGACCAGGGTGGTGTTGTCATCTCCATCAAGGCCAACTGTATCGACTCCACCGTGGATGCCGAGACTGTGTTCGCCAGAGAGGTCCAGAAGCTCCGTGAGGAGAAGATCAAGCCACTCGAGCAGTTGACTCTGGAGCCATATGAGAGAGACCACTGTATCGTCATTGGTAGATACATGAGAAGTGGATTGTGATTCTGCTTCGCCGTTGCTGATGACTTTCATTTTTCTTTTCTCTTTCCCTTGCATTTCTCCCTTGACTTCTTATGTTCTTTCTTCGCCCCTGTTGCACGCTTTTTCTCAAATACTCTTTGGCATATCCTTTGCAATGTTTTACTACCTACACAATTGGCCTCTCAGTTATGCTACCACTACTACTACTTTTACCGACACTCTTCCCCCCACCACTCATGTTTTTCTGATCCATCACTGAAACTACTAGAAAAAAAGAAGAGGCTCAACATCACACACCCATCGCTCTATAGGAAAAACATGAATGGCATGTACATTAATCTGTTGTTTTCAATCCGCTTTCTGTATTTGTAATAACTGTAAGGAGACTTTTCTTTTGGGTAGATGATCTGCCATTTCCGCACGGGTCGGGAAAGCCAACCTTACTGCAGCTCTTCCTGACAAGCTTCCGGGCATGTTTATGAACAATATAGAGTTTACCGTATCTTCACACAACTACAGGCCATTTTTGGTTGTACAGGTCTCTCATCGGCAGCGGCCAACCCTTCAGAGGCACACATACCAACAATTAGAAGCACATATCATCCATCCCAGAAACATGCCGGACCAACCCATCATCGTGCTGGACTCGGACCAGGAGGAGGAAGACGATGTCGTCATTGTGGGTGAGAGCAGAAACGCCACTCCACTGAGTAATATGGGAAGCACGCACACTCCAATACCAGATGTCCAAGTCATAGGAGGCAACAACAACGGTGTGATACCACTTTACCTACCGGGTGGCGTGGCCAACACACAAGAAACCATAGTGGAGAGAAACAGAAGGCTAAGACAACAGGAGCAAGAAGCCAATGCCGCCAGAGCCCGTCAGCGGCAGGAACAGTAGATACTTCAACAGAGGCGAATGCATGAAAGACAGATGCTACAAAGACAGAGGATGCAGCAGAGGGTGATTCAACAAGAGCGTGCAAGAGCCCAGGAGCAACGAGATAGGCAGTTCGCATTGGAGATGCAACAACGGGAACAGAGACAGTTGTTCATACCCTTCCCCGACCCACTGTTTGTGAATGCGCAGTTTGACGATGAAGACGAGGAAGATGACCCTGAGTATGAGCCTAATGGTCCTATTAATTTCCTCCGTCATTTCCAGTTCCTCCAGATGGTCAGAGGAGGACTACCACCACGGATGCCACCAGGTGTCAATGAAATCCCACCAGAAGTGCTCCGCCAGATTGAGAGATCTGAGAATGAGCTGTTTGAGAAGAAGAAAGAAGCCAATATGCAAAGTGCCAACGTGATCAAACACCAGTTGAACAGAGAAGCCAAGACAGTGACAGCACCTTTCACAACCTCACTGGACGAAGAAGAGGACTACATGTGTGTTCTGTGCGGGACAACGTTGGGCGAAGGTATCCCAGAGGATCACAAGCCAGCTTCAGAATGTCACAAGCCACTCGCAGCACTGTAGGAGAAGTACAACTCCCAGGCTCCATACCAAGCAGTACGCAATCTGACCACGGCTGACCGTGACCTATCCAAGCGTATCTTCTCCTCCATGTGTGGTCATGTCTATTGTGGAAGATGTGTGAACGGTATCGCCAACAGCAGACAGAAGATCAAAGAGCTGAGGAAGAAGAATATGAAAAAGGACACACCAGATGTTGAGAACCCTTTCGTCTCCACTCCGATGTAGTGCTGTGCACCGGGTTGTGAGCGGAGTTTGAGAGGACGCAAGAACTTCTTTGAGCTCTTCCCATGAGACTACGTATGATTCCAGCAATGAAAATGCAAAAACAAATGTCATTACTTCGTATCATGCTATAAAGCGCCTGTGGCCCATCCGCTCGTACAGACTGCGATGGGGCTGTTGTGGAAGCTGTGGTGATGGAGGCTGGTATGTTGCCTTGACAGCGTCGGCGTTGAGTCGCAGTTGTTCGATGTGATCCATAGCGTCTTGCTCTTCATCGATACACAGATGACACCCATTCAGGTAGTATCCAATGTCTGCTTTACACGGTACACCAATAACCCTCTTCTCATCGCTTTCCTCACCTTCCCTCAACACATTGTTGTGGAATATCACTTTCATGTCCCCGTAGATGTACACCTCACCAAAGTACCGTATGAACTGAACATGTAGTGTGTAATCCACATCGCTTTGCCTCACGAAGGTCTTATATCCATTCTTCAACGTCTTCAAGCTATACCTCATGAATATCAGACGCAACAGGGCATCTTGTGTGTTGGAGATCATCACCTGGATACGCCCCGCTTCCTTCACTCTCATCCCAGGAAACAAGCTCGAGTGCACAAGCTCAGGGGCACTGCAATCGATGGATCCAACAAACGGGGACTATGTTCCATCCCTCCATGTGTAAAACTGTGCTTGGAATGGGACAGTGAACTTGGGTGTGTTGTAGCTCGTGGCGATGACCGCCTTGAACTCCAGCGGAGAAGAGGGGATACCAGAGGTCATCCCACTCAACAAGGACTATGTCAATGAACCGACAAGTGGCATTGGATGCAGTTTCGAAGGGGCGTTTGACCGTAGTTTGCGCGAACAGTTGAAACATGGTGTCTTTGATGGTGCTGTTGTGGACTGAGAAGGGTGGAAGTCATCATCACTGTCCGAGTTGATGTCGTCTGACGAGCAGTGCCGTAGAGGAGAGCTCCGTACTTCGAGATGTGACATTCTTATCGCCTATGACAGAATTGGTTGAACAGTTCTGTATCACGCACTATGTTGAATAACGAGTGCGAGGCTGGAGTTCCTGATCTGATAAGACAGAGATGGTCTCCAGTAGTAGCAGTCTCATGATGAGAGGCAGCTTGTCAAAATGCCAGTGGACTTTCCGTGTCTGACCCGGCGGGGAAGGGCTCCGTAACGCGTGACTCCGGAACTTGGAAGAACAAAAAAAAATGCGACGCGCTTATCAACTGCCTCAAGAAAAGTCCGACACCCGACACACATCTTCTGTTTGGAAATTTGAAACATGAGCTTCTAGTATCTACTAGCTTACAAGTTGTTGAGTCGCAAGTTGCCACCCAACTTCCAGCCTTCCAGCTCAACAGCATAAACAGACAATATGAGAAGTACAGTGCTGACATTGGCGCTCTCCCTGATCGTCACGGGATGTATGAACTCCATCTTCACAAAGTTCCAGGACAACCAGTACGTCGCCCCTGATCGCAAGTTCGAACAGCCGGTGCTCCAAACATTGCAGATGTTCATCGGTGAAGCATGTGCTTTCCTGTTTGTTCTTTATAACAAGAGCCGAGCTCTATCCTCCGCATCATCCGAGTACTCACAGCTCCCTGGTGGGAAGCCACAGCTGCCCCGCTCCAAGAGTTACATACTTGCCATCCCATCGCTGTGTGACCTCTTGGGAACAACACTCATGAACTTGGGTCTCATGTACTCCCCAGTGTCGATCTATCAGATGACCAGAGGATCTCTCATCATCTTTGTGGCGTTGTTCAGTGTGATGTTCCTCAAGCGTACCATCACACGCGTTGAGTGGCTTTCCTTGTTCATCGTTGTCTTGGGTATCACCATTGTCGGTTTGAGTGGCCAGTCCAATGCCTCCCCAGATGTCGAAGATTCCGAAGAAGCAGAGGCAACAGCTACTGTATTACTTGGTATGTTCCTGATCATGCTTGGTCAAGTTTTCACCGCCACGCAATTCGTCGTGGAGGAACACATCATTGGAAGATGGACCATCGAGCCTTTGACGCTTGTTGGATATGAGGGAACATTTGGCTCCATCTTGACACTCTTGGCCATGATTGTTGGATTCATTGCATTTGGCAAAGGCACCAAAGGTCCATTTGACTTGCCTAACTCTGTTGAAGACTTTGTGAGTAACCCTAAGATCGTGTACTCCTCCATGGCCATCATGGTCTCCATCGGGCTTTTTAACTTCATCGGCATCACTCTCACAAGCGTTCTTAGCGCAACAGCGAGAAGCACTATTGACACTTGCAGAACGCTTCTCGTATGGATCGTCTCTCTGTACTTGGGATGGGAGCAGTTTGTCTTCTTGCAATTAATTGGATTTGTGTTCCTTGTCTTTGGTACTTTGGTGTTCAACGGTGCTCTCAACATCGACAAGTACCTCCCTGCTTGGTTCACGAATGACAGCGCGTACACACGCGTTATCGATGTTGTTGATGAGCAAATCGAGAGACAATGATCGAAACTGCCTTTAACTATATTACAGCATCGTTTGAGTCATGTAAAGAGTAGTGGTAAAGTAGGTAGAATGTATGGTAGAGTGTAGAGTAATCAATTCCGACCGCGGATGCTGCCCCAACCGGAGTGAGTTCCGACCTGGACCGGGGCTTTATCGGAGGTGCCACTCTATAGTAAGCACGTAGTAACAAGAGAAGCACAACGACTCGTACAGTACTATTCTTGTACATCAACGATCGTCTTATATTCATACTGAACCGTCGCTATGGAGCAACCTAGACTTTTCAGATTCCAGGCTTTCAAGCTTCCAAACTCTACTGCTCTCAGATCTATCGGTGTCTACGCCAGTGGTGCTCTCGTAAGTGGCTGTCACACCTTTCCGGAACTATAACCATCAAGATCTTACGACTAACCTCTCTAGTTTGCCATTGGTGTTTGGTTCTTCATCGACACAGTGATCTACAGTAAGACAGTCAATGCATCCGATGTCCATGTGACGTTCGTGGACTGGATCCCAATCATCTGTTCATGTCTGGGAATGCTAGTCGTGAACTCTATTGAAAAAAGCAGACTCCTCAATGACGCTCTGGGAAACAGCGGTGGTTTCGGTGGTGGTGACTCCACCACATGGGCTGCACGTGTCATCTTGTTTCTTGGATTTGCTCTCCTGGCTGGTGGTATCTCTGGTTCCATTGTGGTGTTGATCTTGAAGTACATCATGAAGAACTACACTTTCCCAACACTGGGCATGGGTGTGGGTAACGTTGTGGGAAATGCTGCCATAATGTTGAGTTGCATCGTTTTGTGGGTATCACAGAACATCGAGGACGAATACTCTTACTCCTTGGCTCTCTGATCATCCTACTCATAGCATCCAATTTAAGCAACTCTAAGGTAACACCGGTAAAATCAACTGTAATCATTCAAACAAAAATATATATCATTAAGACATAGAAGAAACCTCCTATACGAACTGTCTATCAATCATATACCACAGTGTCAGTATGGAATTCACGATGCAAGATGTCACTGCTCAGCAGGCTTTCCAACATTGCAGATCTTCTCTCTCAATTCACCAATGATATCCAGCTCAAACGAACTGAAGTTGAACAATTCTGGAAGTGGAGATGGACCTGTTGAACCTCTTGGAACAAATTGTCCATCAGCTCTCAAGTCATCAAAGAATTCATGTGCCAATATTCTTCTTGGACTCAATCTCTTCTCTGGTTCATAGACCAAGACTCTCATCAGTAGATCAATTCCGGCATCACCTGCGTTTCCCAACACTTTTTGGAATCTGGAGCTGACTCTTCCATTGAACAATGGCTTGGAGAACAATGGTCCATCGTACTTAGGGTTGGAGTTGAAGATGAATCTCTTATCTGGTGGACCCAAGAGCTTGGAGATCTCACGCAATTGCAGTATAGGATCTTCACCCTGGAAAATGGCCTTACCGATCAACATCTCTGCTAGTACACATCCCAATCCCCAAATGTCAATCTGCGTGGAATAGTATTGACATCCAACAATCAACTCTGGTGCTCTGTAGTAACGGGAACAGATGTATGAAACGGAAGGCTGTCTTGGTTCAAGTCGTTTAGCAGAGCCAAAATCACACACTTTCAATACACCAGTGGTAGGATCGACCAAGATGTTTGATGGCTTGATGTCTCTATGACAGATTCCCAATGCATGGAGATAGAGCATACCTCTGGCAAGTTGGTATGTGTAAAGCTTGATGTGTTTCAACGGGAGCTCAAGTTTGCTCACATAGTAGCGACGGATTTCCAGCTGAAGTGTCTCTGGTAAGCACTCCATGGCCAAGTGCTGGTAGACTTTACCATCCTCAGGTGATTTGTGCGTGAAAAAGTATTCCAACTTGATGATGTTAGGATGCTTGGACAATCTCAAGATCTCCAATTCTCTACTCTTGTATTCTGTTTGGGCAGGGACCTTCTTAATGGCAAATGGTCCGATCCAGGTTTCACCGTCTAGAAGTTTGGCCTGTGAGACTGTACCGAACGCACCTTCTCCAATCTTTTTGTACTGCTTGACCAGCATTTGCCTGACAACGTTTGTCTCATTTGATGTTACGTCGTTGGCTAGGAATTCAGAGGTACCTGTGATCAAATCACCGTTAGTATGGATTCGGGGTATAGAGTTAGCTGGTTCAAACGACTTACTCGATGACATGGTGATGATGATGTTCTGTAAACACGCGCTTGAAACGGGAAAGAGATAAGGAAGATAAGTGGAGATCGACGTTCAGTGGGAAATGACTTCAAGTTCGTGAGTGTAATGCGATATCCACAATATACTGTAATTGCATCAAAGACGTTGAACAGGATGGTGAATCAGTGATTGCGTGGGTTGTTGCTTGGATGATGGGTGCTAATTATAAACACAGGTGGGACTCGACGCGATAGTGACGTGGCGAGGTAGTAGTTGCGCAGTGACTGAGCGGGCGGTCAATGGGTCGAAAACGGTGTCTGTGAGTGATGATACCGATTGAAAATATTGATCAGATGAGTTTGTCAATGCGTCTCGTTCGTTGATGAAGCGCCGTGGTTGTTGCTACCTTTGAAAGCTGTTGGGTTGTGTTGAGAGCGTCGCCTGGGCCCTGTCATTCATTTCGTACCGCGCCTGGCGCATTGATTCACATGGGCTCGTAACCTACAACGCTCTCTTTCTGTTTTCGGGGGATTATCATACAGCTAAGTAATTCAAAAACCTTGATTACCTGAATATGGAACAATTCATTCGACCCCAGCTCTTGGATATCACTGATATATCTGTCAAGCAACTATTGTTGGTAGTTTATGAGATGCTGCACAGTAAGCTCATGACCAGTTACCCGGCCTTCGCGATCCTGTATTTTTTCGATCATGATCATTCTTCGACAAGATAGACGTTCAACTCATAAAGTTAATGGCCTTTTTCATTTGATTGTCACACTAAGTCTCGAGATATCATCATTGAACAATGTTACCAAGACTTTTCACATCAAGGGTGTTATCCACAATTGTTAGAAGAACACTGTTTGCCCCAAGATGTAAGTTTCACCTCACAAACAATCTCATATGAAGTTCATTGATACTAACAATCGATATTGATTAGCCTTCTCCACTTCCATTATCAAACGCCAGGAACTCCCTTCAGATCTCATCAAGGCTGCAGCTCAGGGATCGCTCTCTAACCAGTCCATCGTCAACGTTCACAGCCCAGTTTCCAACTCAAAGACATCTGAGTTCATCCACAAGTACATCTTGTACTGCAACTTCACCAAGAACAACACACACTTGACCCTTACTGCTCTGACAGAAGACCTTCATTTCCTTCAGAAGAACCCAAACCTCACATACAATGAAAAAGTCCTCTACTACTACAGACTTCCACAGAAGGTGAAACTCTCAGTGTCATCAGGTCAGCTCGGCTTTAGAAAGAGTGCTAGAGGTGAATACGAAGCAGGTTTCCAGACAGCCGCCAAGATGTTCTCCTTGATGGAGGAGAGAGGTTTTCTTAACAAGAACGTCGAGGTTGTTGTGAAGAACTTCGGTAAGGGTAGAGAAGCATTCGTTGATGCCTTGAAGGGTAAAGAAGGTAACAGCATCAGACCAAAGATCACCAAATTGAGCGACAACACAAAGCTCAAGTTCGGTGGTACCAGATCTCCAAAGACTCGTCGTCTCTGATTACAAAACAACTACTGTATATATGCAAAGGCGATCACCACGTCTCCCTGTTGTTTAGCACTATAATGACCCCACATGAACTTGTAAATAATTCCATGAAGTGGTAGGTAGGGAGACAGGGGAAGTAAAGTGGAAATCGCGATGTGCCCTATTATCACGTGACTGAGTGTAATGCCCTAACTGGAACCGCGCTTGAGTAGATGTGGTGTACTGATGTGTCAAATCCACACACACAAAGCACACTTAACTTTCGCGAGAGCAGATGCCTTGTGGGGCCCTGTGCGTGGCCGTACCGCCCTTCAGCATACACCAACCCAGTTCGCGGGCCCAGGCTGGATGGCTGTGGCGGGGGAGGGAGCTGGGCTGGGCCTACCGTTTGGCGGGCAAGGACTGCGAAAATTTTCGACTCTGTGGGAAATGGGGAGGCCGCGCCAGAGAAAACAAAAGTGTTGAAATTTAACGGTCTCCCTTCAACAAGGTGTAAGAGGTGTATAGCGTCAACATCACAGATCAAAATGGCTCCATCTAGTAAGTGAGAGCACGAGCAGAGAGCACGAAGGAAACTATATCACTATGTTGAACGACTGAACGACACGGACCCGCCACGATATAACTGTCATCACAAAGGATTACACATCGAAGACATACAACGAAAGACGTATATGGAGATTCACTGGAAGGATACTATGATGTGCAACAGAGTTCAAGGACCATCTGAAGACGTTACTGGATGCAATGTTGCATGTGAATCACATTATTGAGTGACCAATTATCGCTAATGGAAGGACGTACACACCAACTCATCAAGTACACCTTCACTGTCCTTTAAGTGAAGAACAACTCATACATTTGACCATGGGAAACGACTTATCTCACATTGTGATTAATGGAGTCAAGAATGTCTTTGTCACAGAATAATTTACCGATATCCACACTTTGAATATGAGGTCAAGAGATATCTTCACCCACCAGTATCACATCACATTATCTCATCGTCCACCAGTAAGACGTTCCAACACTGTCACGTAAAGTTTCCTTTTGCTCTTCCTAACCTGCTCAAACACCCATTCTCTGAACACGTTATACTAACAATCCATGTAAAGCTAAAGCTGCTGCTGCTAAGAAGGCTGTCGCCAAGGGTACCAACGGTAAGAAGTCCTTGAAGGTCAGAACCTCTGCCACCTTCAGACTTCCAAAGACCTTGAAGTTGACCAGAGCTCCAAAGTACGCCAGAAAGGCTGTTCCACACTACAACAGACTTGACAACTACAAGATCATTGTTGCCCCAATTGCCTCCGAGACCGCCATGAAGAAGGTTGAGGACGGTAACACTCTTGTGTTCCAGGTCGACATCAAGGCCAACAAGCACCAGATCAAGCAGGCCGTTAAGGAGCTCTACGAGGTTGACGTCTTGTCCGTTAACACTTTGATCAGACCAAACGGTACCAAGAAGGCTTACGTCAGATTGACCGCTGACCACGACGCTTTGGACATCGCTAACAAGATTGGTTACATTTGATCTCATGACTCAATGGTGTTTTTTAATTGTACAAAAGATGTTTAATCCGGGAAAAAGTAACAACTGGTGAAACGCCAATGTAGACGTGAGAGGTTGTGAGAGACGTAGTAGAGGTCGGATAGTGTTACGGGTACTGTGATACTGGCAGTAGAAAATGGATGGATAGATCACCGGTGTCCCCAGAGACCTAGTTGGATTTCAGAATGATGATACCTCGGCTCAGTGATGTGCTAATTTGGTAACTTTGGTATGACATCATGCCCATACTGTGTGTCATTAGTACGTAGTAAAGCACCTCCCTGATCATCTCCAGTCTCTCACTCTCTCACCACGACTTTTACCAAATCGAAGCCTCGTTCCACTGAACAACTGCGGCCTACACAGACGCACATAAGTAGATGAAATTCCAGGTATGAACCACTATTGGAGGCTCGATTCGGAGCTGTAGCTGATGGATGAAACCATCGAATCAGATGTAGGCCCGGCCATACATGATACATGATGCCCTGATCTCGGCCTTTGTGAGATGATGGTTTTCCCGCTTAAGAGATCTCATGAACTCCGGATATTAACCGCCATCAACAGTATGACTGCCCACCCTAAGACAAACATGAACTAAGATACCAGTTACCGTATGAGATCGTGCTGCTATTCCGTCTACAACTCTAAATCGCACTCGCTACCCATCTAGTCTGCAAATTTCAGATGGGTGAGGGACCTGCATGCCTATTTTAACGAGGGGTGCATGTGTGATTCGTCACGAACGTTTGGAAGACAAGTAACCGATGTAACTTAGGTAAATACTAAATTTGGGAGGATTTATTCCGTGATGCCTGTATATTCTTTGCATAGAGAATTCTTCATTGGTCCGAAAAGCTACGTATAGCGTTGTGAAATAGGACAAACTATGATCCCAAAAGGTGACTAGCGGACGCACCACCATGCACTAAACACAGCCAGATCAAAATTCATGTAGAAGAACTCAACTCACATCACATTGGTGGAGCTGTAATTTCTAATTCACATAGTAGTAACTCCGAGTTTTGGAATCTGTAGCTCATGATCAGTTTGTATAAATAGATCCCCATTTCCTCAATTGTAAGCTGCGATAACACAGCCCCCCTGCTAATGGGTTACTTCACACTATCAACTATCAACAGATCTCCACTCCCACAATGAGATTCACCACCCCTTCATTCGCTGTTTTGATTACTGGCTCTTTGCTTCAGAGCTCTTCCTGTTTGGCAGCCAACCTCGAGAAGAGAATCGAGTTCGGCTTGGGTAACACCATTACTCAGGATGCTTCCTCTTTCTTGACCACATCCACTGCTACCACCACTACTTCTTCTTCTACCACCACTTCTTCTACTACCACGTCTTCCACCGAGACCCCAACTACCACTTCTACTACCGCTACCACTAAGAAGACTTTCGTGTTTGGTAACACTATTACAGAGGATGCATCTTCAACCACCACCCCTGTGACTTCTTCTTCCTCAACTGTTGAGAGTTCTTCTCCAAGCTCCTCTACTGTGGCTTCCAGCTCAGCAGTCTCCTCTTCTTCAGCTGCCCAGTCTTCTGTTGAGTCCTCTTCTTCCGCTGTGTCTTCATCTTCTGTCGCCTCTTCATCTTCTGTTGAGTCTTCCTCTTCTGCTCTCTCTTCATCCTCTGCTGAGTCCTCATCTTCTTCTGAGATTGCTTCTTCCTCAGCTTCCTCCATCTCAGAGTCTTCCTTGTTGTCTTCCTCTGCCTCTTCTGTCTCTTCTTTGACCAGCTCCTCTTTGGAGTCTTCTGAGACCGACTTCTGGACTACCACTTTCACCACCACCTCCCAGGGTAACTTCACTTCCCAGACTGAGACTATCACTACTGGTGTCACCGTGGTCACCACTACTGTTGCTGGCGTCGTCACCGAGTACACTACTTACTGCCCATTGACTGCTGACTCTACCATCACTGAGGTTGAGTCCACTGAGACCGTTACAGCTGGTCCTTCCACCACTGTGATCACCACAACTTCTTGTGCCCACGATGCCTGTTCAGCAGTTGAGGTCACCACTGGTGTCACCGTTGTTACCACCACTGTTGAAGGTGTCAAGACCATCTACACCACTTACTGTCCATTGTCCACCACTCTTGAGACTTCAGTTCCACCTACTACCGCTGCCGGAGAGCCATCTTCATCTTCTACTGCGGCCTCTGTAACCACTTACGAAGGTGTTGGTTCCTCACTCACAGCTGGTTCTTTGCAGTTGATGTCCCTCGTTGCCATCATCACCTTCCTTCTCTGATCCGGTTACATGAAGTACGATTCATACATGCCAATTCATAAATTAAGTTTCAAACATCATAAATAATATATAACCTCATCCCTTGATGAAAGACACTCCCTTAGCGATGGAGCCTTGTAATGTTCCCAAGGCCTTTGTGAACAACTGCTTCTCGTGATCACTCATCTTGTCCAACACACTGGCATCAACAGACTCAATACCATTGCGACCCATCTTTACAGGCAACGATAGGAACTGAAGCTCTTCATTCTGGATGTAACTCTTGACCTCCGTTACTCCTGGGATGGATTCATCCAGGTATATGAAACTGCTAGCGTATCTGTCTCCAGTATCTTCTTCACCATTCAGAGCCTTGAGCAACTTCTCCGCAAGTTTGAAACCAGAGTATGCCATCGATAGTGTGGCGGAACCAGCACCTTTCTTTGCCTGAACAACTTCATCACCTCCATACTGAACTCTGTGAACAAGAGCATCACGTTGCTCCTCTGTCAAAGACTTGTAGAAATCAGCAGGAGCACCCAAACTGAAAAGCGGTACGATGGTTTCACCAGAGTGACCACCGATCACCGGGATGTCCATCTCAGATGCCTTCAACTGTCCCTTGGACAACTGAGAGATGAATGTGTGTGCTCTAACGAGATCCAGCGTCGTTACACCAAACAAACGTCTAGCATCAAACACACCTTGCTTCTTCAACACCTCGGCAAAGATAGGGACTGTAGAGTTCACAGGGTTGGAGATCACAAGCACGTGTGCAGTTGGGGCGAAGTTGGCAACACCCATGGCCAAATCACGAACGATACCGGCATTGATGGCAAACAAATCGTCCCTTGTCATTCCCGGCTTACGGGGAACACCAGCTGGGATCACCACAAGGTCTGAACCGGTGAGTGCGTGTTGCAATCCGTCGTTGTCCGGGAGGTGCGATGTCACTTGGGCATCTGTGTCAATGTGTGAGAGGTCTGCGCCGACCCCTGGGGCGTTGACAACGTCGTATAGAGCAAGTTCAGTGACGAGAGGGGAGAGTTTGAAAAGGAGAGATAGGGGCTGGCCGATTCCTCCAGCAGCACCGCAAACTGTGACTTTCATTGTTGTGTGTATAGCGATCAGGAGGTGTCTTTGGAGTTCAACTGAACGTTACAGAGATGTTTCTTGAAGTGTACCGAATCGATGGGCTTATCTAGAAATCAAAACAGCAGCGTTGCTTCAATTTATACTGTACAGGCATACAGGCAGCCCCCATACATTTTCGTGATGACTACCATAAAAACAGTGGAGGGGGGCGTGACTACGGTTCGCGCCGCAGAAAGGTCATGGCACTTAATGACCCCCCGTGCTACATTTTTCTTCCTCTTCTTTGCAGAAACTAATGCCGTGGGTAGTATATCCACATGAGCCACATCCCCACGAGCCGGCATATACCATATGTGAGTAAGGTGAAAAAGTTTTCAATTGATCTGTAGCTGAACCCTGAATATGGTTAAAATCATTCTATAGACGCCAAAGTTTGCGGATATGATATGACGACGTTGCGGGGAGTTCATCGTCACTTGCCGAGCTTCGACCATGACATATAGAGAACTACGTCACGTTTAATGGCGATCGTAGATCAGTATACGACTAGCTAGCTTGATATCTCTGAAAAGTAGCTATGCTTTAGTAGCTTGCCACGAGGACTGATTCAGTATAAACGAACCCTACTTTTGTGTCATAGCCTATATTACGTCGGTAAACCGTTTCCCGTTGAGGTCCATATGTCGGCGGTAGGTACGTGTAACGTAGTCTTACCGACGCTTGATCCTCTCCAGGTTTATGCCGTTCAGCGTGAACCCTAGACGATTCCTAACTCTCGTGAGTTGAGTCCCTATACGGTGATCTAATTTCAAGAGAAGACTTTCGTATCAGTTACGTAGAGCAAACAAGACCGCAAAGATAAGAGCTCGGCTCAATTGATCACACTCCAGTCTCCAACCGTTATGAGACAGTTATCGGTACGTCAAGTTTTTTTTTTTTTTTTTTTCCTACTTCTCCGACCCATGATCTTATATCTCATCTCATCTCACCATCTCTCCTAGCCTCTAGGGCTATCAGTATTTGGCTGTACGGCCCATTGATCATCAATCCAACATAGCACGCAGAATCTGAGACAATTGTGATCGCTAACATCACTTTACCGTTGCCGAAAGTGATTACCAGGGAACCTCCTAGAATCCTAGAAGTTGGTCCCAGTTCTTGCGTCCCCCGGTGAAGTATCTCGGCCGACAGCCCCGAACCCCTCGGCCGAGGGTATCACGGGGTTGAGAAGACTTTTTTGTATGGCAAAGACCTACAAAATCACCAAAGTTCTCCTAAGAATGATTTGTAATTAGGACTATGCATCAAGGTATAAGTATTTCAGCTCTCCCCATCATGTGGACTTCTTTGGCTTCTTGAATAGATCGAACCGAACACCATCAAATCCCCGGCATCTCCATCCTCCATCAACGACCATGTTTCAACAAATCACCGACTGGAACACCAAACTCATGAATATGGTCCCATTGACGTCCAGAAGCAAGAACTTGTCTTTCTTCTTCGTTCTATTAGGAGCTTCTCTGGACAACATCAACGTCACTGGATCATTGGCGGTGTACAGCTCCATTCAAGAGCACTTCCAAACAGATACACCAACTGCTACTTGGACACTCTCTGCTTACGCACTGACCTTGGGTGCATTTATTATGATTGGTGGTAAGCTCACTGACATGTTAGGACCACAAGTGGTCTTCATCACTGGACTTGTCATGTCCTCATTGCTCTCCATGATATGTGCTGTCATCGAGAACGAAATCATTGTGATGATTGTGTTCAGAGCTCTACAAGGAATCTTCGCAGCAGTGACTATCCCTTCTATGTTCCCTATTGCATTTGGCTACTTCGCTTCTACTGGAATGAGACCAGCATTGATGGGTATCATGGTTGTGTTGACCTCTTCTGCAGGTGTGGGACTTGTCATTGGAGGAGCCTTCTCTTTGACAGCCATCGGTTACAAGGCTCTCTATTTCTTCACGTTTGGATTGGGGTTGACTTGCTCATTGTTCTTGTACTTCTGTATGTATCCAGTGGAGATCCAACAATCCAACAAGAACGATCGCCTGAAGAACTTGGACTTCCCAGGTACCGCAATGATTGTGATTGGTGTGCTATTGATCATCCTTGGTTTGACTGAAGGTGGTGAGTCCTGGAAGAAGCCTGTAGCATACGTACCTATCCCAGTGGGTGTTGTTGTGTTGGCCTTTGGTGCCTGGTTCGAGTTGGGTTTCATCCAGGGTTATAAGGACAAAGTTGATCAGAAGATACAAGAACATAACCTATCCATCGAGATTGAGGAAGTGAAAAAAGATTGGAGATACAACCTGTTGATGCTCATCCCTAGAGAGATGCTGGTAATCACAAACTTCTACCCATTTGTAATCAGTGCCATTCTTGCGTACATCTTGTTCATTGGTGTCATGACAGTCGAGATTCAATACTCCCAGATCATTGAGGGTGACAACCCACTCATCGCTGGTTTGAAGATCCTCCCTCTGACACTGGGACTTGGAAGTGGTGCTGTCCTCTGTAATGAGAAGCTGATTTATCGTATCAGTATGAAATGGGTCATTGCTTCGAGTCAAGTTGCTAACGTCTTCTTGCTTCTTTGGATGTCGTACCACGATCATCACACTACGAACAACTATTGGAAGTACTCGTTCATCTCCACTTATCTCTATGGGTTCATGGTCAACGTCTACTTCGGACAATACCTGAATGCTATCTTGAGAAACACACCGGGCTACTTGCAAGGTGTGGTGTCAGGGTTCTTACAGACTTGTGCCCAGATTGGAATCTGTCTGGGAAACGGAATCATCGCTACCATTCAGGGTCTAATGTCTCCCGTCGCTTCCGAGATTCAGAGAGATGAGTATACTGGTAGATTCAAGACATGTTTCTATGTGATGATTGGTATTCAGGCTGCTGAAGCGTTGGTGTTGATGTTGTTGAAAGACCAAAAGTCTGTCGAGACAGAACAGAGCGAAGGAAATGCAACTTGTGAATCTAACGATGGAAGCCAAAACTCAGACACTTCCAAGCCAGAAGAAGCTTAAATAGCTGTTACTACATACATTAACTATTAACGCATTCAAATCAAATCAAGTTAGACATTTATCAGCTCTGGGCCAAGTATAATACAAATCAAAGACACACATTTCATGGCTTAGACAAGACAGCACTTCCAACAGCTTCAATGGTGGTGAAGCCATCCTTCTCCTTACCAGCTTGCGATTTGGCAATCGAGATGATGTCAGCTTCTGTGCTCTCCTCCTTGACCAATTCAGTCTCCTTGTCAGCCAAGTAAGCAATGTAGTCCTGCTTGAGCTTCTCCTCCTTCTCCAATCTCTCCTCCTCCATGATCTTGTGCAAGTTACGGAACTTCCACAAGAACCAGATGGCAGACAAGACACCAGCGATACAACAGGCGACAAATGGCCAGATCAAGTTAGGATCGGTAAGAGCAGAGACACACGCCTGGGAAACAGCAGCAGACAAGGACTGAGTGAACAAGAACAATGCCATGACAAGGCCCTTCATGTGGTCTGGAGCTCTGGTGTAGGCAATCTCGTAGGCAGCGGTGTTAGCAAAACACTCAGAAGAAGCCTGCAACACGTAAAGGACACACTCAATCCACACAGACAAGTGGGAAACACGAGGCTCAATGTCACACTCAGTTGCGTGGTATCCACATGGAGATGTCTCATACACTTGCCATTGGATGATAGCACCGGCCATTTGAGACAAAGCAGCAAGGATGAAACCGAAGAAAATACGCTGGACAGGTCTGAACTCGATCTTGTGCTTTCTCAAGAATGGGTACACCACGTAGTCCAAGATTGGAATCAAGACGATGATGGTCAATGGGTTGAAGTTATCAATCAAATCATTTGGAACACCGTTGGTGGTCATAGAAGCGGCCTGAGAGTTTTGGATACCACCGATACCACCATCGTTGATGTTGTAGATGACGAAGAAGAGGAAGATCTTACAAGCATCCACAGTGACACGAACATCCTCGACAAACTGGTCGGTCCAGGAGAGCTTCTTGTTGCCCTTCTTAGTAGTAGTGTCCAAAGAGGCAACGTCACCACGAGCCACAATGTTAGTTGGCTTAGGGTACTCCCAGAAAGTTCCCTCTCTGTATCTCTGGATGAAGTTACCCTTGAGGGCCCACATAAGAACCTTGGATGCCTCTTCAATGATAGAACGACCGTTTGGAACCTCCTTTCTCAATCTTGGGGATAACAGAATCAACACTGGAACCATGATGAAGTAGATGATACCTGGAATCAAGAAGGCCAACCAGAAACCGATTCTCTTAGCACAGTAGGAAGTAGCAAGGGACAAGAAGGCACCAATGTTGATGGACCAGTAGAAGACAAGGGTCATTCTCTCCAATGTAGCCTCTCTGGTGATGATCACTCTAGTGCCGTCATCTCTAGTCTCCACAACGTCACGCTTGTGCTCATACTGGTCGTAAAGCAATGGCAACAAGTTAGGCTTGATCATACCGGTACCCAAGGCCAAGGTCAAGATAGCGATGATGGTTGGAGCAAGGGCCTTACCACCTGAAATGACACTAGGAAGACCAGCGATAATCAAGATGATGTGAGAAACGGCACCGACCCAGATACCAATCCAAATGGTCTTGACTCTACCCCATTTCTTATCGGAAATGTAACCACCCCACAGTGGAGTCAAGTAAGCCAGGAAAGTCAGGAGCAAAGTGAAGGCAGATGCAACTTGCAAACCGAGACCAAGGGCACCCGCGTTCTGCTGATCACCTGAAGGTGGAGCACCAGCACCGTTACCACCATCTGGGAGAGGCAATTGGATGAAGTTATTCAATCTGTTCTTGACACCGTAGAAAGAGGCTCTCTCGGCAAACTCAATGAGACAGATGAGGTAAGTGGCGTATGGAGCATGGCCAATGACATGTGGCAATGTGGAGTACTCTTCCTCTGTTGGTTCAGGGTACTTGCGGTTGTACTCTTCCAACTCGTCGTACTGGAGCTCGAGCTCTTCCTTTGAAGCAGTGGCGTCAGCGTCTTTTGGAGTAGGAGAGGATAGCTGGAGTCTATCCGCAACAGTTTTGAAGAACCCCATGGCTATGTGTGGTTGGTCGGTTGGTGCCAGAGGCAGAGAGGTGTGACTCGTATCAACATGAGAGAAGACGGTGGGTTATGCAAGATTACAAGCAGGAGGGGAGGCAGCTGTGTTTTATACTTTCACCTGAGGGACACAAGGCGTTTATTCAGCCAACCAACCGAGTGCCCAAAGAGGAAGAACAGTCGTCGATCCTCAGATAAGAGACTACAGTACACTCCATGCCAAGAGGACGTTGGGCAACCAAAAGCCGCTCTACTATTTGCGCCTTTACCCTAACCACGGGGTTCTCGCGAGGGATACGCACGAGCCAAATGGGAGCAAGACATTTCTGGGCTGCAGACTTTTGTACAAGGTACTTTCAGGTGAGAGCTAGTGGGAAAACTGGAAAGACGGCTACTTGGCACTTTGTAGGACCGACCGGCGTAGTACCGAGTCACGAGTGAACCCACTGTGGTGAATTGTTCTCCTTCTTTTTGTCGTAAGACGTCCAGTGATCTGCGCTACAAGGGTAGCTCGTGTACTACTGATAATTAGCTGATCAAAGCTTATCAGTTGATCTTTGTGTCAATGTACGATGGAAGAAGGGTCCATCAAAGGGTCTTCCCTACACCCTACACGGCACACGGCATACGTATATATAGCCCACCAGTTGTCCATTGTCGAATGTCCAGTTGTGTCTTGAATCTGTCCTGACAACAGCAGCCTTCTTATACCATGGAACGGAAAAATGTCTACAGATCGGCATTTCCTTTGTCGGTTTTACCAGCGGCCAAAAACTCCGCCAAGAGCTCAAGACCACCAGCGGACCAGATCGGCATTTCCTTTGTCGGTTTTACCAGCGGCCAAAAACTCCGCCAAGAGCTCAAGACCACCAGCGGACAAGAGCTGAGATATCAAAATTGATGCCGCTTGGATCATGGAGGGGTGAACCGTGAACCGTGAGATCTGTTGGAGCAACTGTAGACCATGGGCTCTGGAGCAGGCTTTCTATATCATAACATTCAGTTACCTCTGATTGGCTCTCAGATTCTGGAGAACCGAGGCTGAAAGGGGGGACTAGATGCCGTTATCAGTGATCAAACCTTGCTGCCTGCTTATCTATGGAGACTGCCTGCTTTGTATGGAACTGAACCAGCTTATGGCAAGGTGTTGGGATTCCTACCGATTATCAAGTGACTTCAGACTGCTGACTGCTGAGACATCACACCACAGTATTGATTCTATTCTAATACTATAGCGTCTCAACTCACAATATCATCGGCTTTTAACCTGTTCAACATCAGCCAACTGCTCTGTCCGGCCTCGCGCCTGCCAGACGACAGTGCTGAAACCCCGCCTACCCCCGCCATATTTTTTTTCGCCGTTAGAGTTATGAGCCCTTGTAAAGTATGACTAAGCACAACACCCGGACACCACTTGGCGTCTTCCCGCTCGGGAAGTCTTGCAGCTTCCTGGATCAACACGTAATACCCGTGAAGTCAACTACCGCATAACCTTGTTCATGTCAATTGGCGGCTAACATCATCGTAAACCCCCATTAAAGAACACCGCGAAAGATGACGGAAGTGAATAGTGGGAAGTCTCACGTTCCATTCATTATGGACGATGAGAGTATTGGGATCCTCAACTCAAGCAACTACCTCGACCAGCTCGTCCCGGTTATCAAAACACACCTAAAGAACAACACGATACCTGAATTAGTGGAGACATTGAAAATGGAGGGAACGAAGACCGATGATGACTTGGCACACACAATCTCCTCGCATGAAGATGCAATTGCCAAATCCGCGCAGGATGTTGAAGAGATTGCCTACAATGCCGCTAGCATGAACGAACAGATCTTGGATATCAATGACCACCTTGCAAAGACATCCAACATGACATTCGAGAAGAAGTCCCAGTTGATCTTGTTAAAGAAGAATATCAGCAAGATTGAAGAGTCCGAAATCCTGATCAACAAGATCTTGCAAGTGCTTGAGCTCACGGATAAGACCCATGAATTGATCAAGAACAACAAGTTCTTCCAGGCTTTGAAGAGTTTGAACGACTTGAACTCACTCAACAAAGAGTTCGACAGAGACTTCATCTTCCTACAGAATATCAACACTTCTATCCCCATCTTGAAGAACCTTATCAGAGAGGAGTCATTGGCATAGTTGAGAAGAACATTGGGTACAGCAGAGACCAAGATTGAAGATTTGGGTACAGACTACCTACATCATTTCCACCAGTTGACATAGAGGTTCAAGACATTCAAGACACAAAACAGAGAATTCCAGCAGTACAAGATCAACTCCCCGGTGGAGATCAGTTTGAGAGGGTTATACATGTCTCACGACATCACAACGAGCATCAACAGTATCGACACTGGGTTCATTTACGACACATTACTGATCTTCAAGACCCTCAACCAGACCGATCTTTTGAAATTGGAGCTCAACAGAGAGTTTAATTCAAGACGTGAGAAATTGCTTGATCCATTCATCAGTAACGACAGCAAGAACACACAGTTTGCACAATACATCCACTCGATGGACAACCTATAGCAGTTCATCAGTCGTCTCACGGGTTATCTCGTCTTCCACAAATCAATAACTGAAAAGCTACCAAACATCATCAGTATAAGCACAAACGATCTTTGGGAAAACCTATCGGCTAAGATCTACCCTCATTTGAAGAACTTGATCCACAATGAGATCCTGGAGTTGAGCAGAATCAAGGAGTTCAAACATATCATTGGTAACTTCTACTTGACCTTGGAACACCTCGAGCTCAACTCAGAACACATCTACGACATCCTCATAGTTGCCTTTGAGAAGAACCTCAATAGATCGGTACATCTATTTGGGGAAGAGTTTCAGTCAACAGCCAATGAGGACGATGCCATGCCAATGGTTATCCATGAGCTCAAACTGTACAAGAAGATCACCAATGTGTGCTGGTACAAAGACTCCTTACCGGATGACCAAATCGTCATACCAAAGACATTGCCGTTCAGTGCACTGTATCCAATGGCATGTGCCCAAGTACGCAACTTCATTGCTCAGCAGATGGAATTCCTTGAAGACTTCTACAAATACGATTTGAACGTCCTACACAGAGGCATTGTGCATAGTGTGGACGAAGTACTCACCAAGTACATCAATGGACACTTCCAAAAGATGCTGCATGACTCTGTATCAAGAGAGGAATTGGCTCAAAACTTGATCAACTTGGAGTATTTCCTGATCATGTCCAAGGAGATCTCCAACATGCTCTCATCCAACCACGGCGTTACAATCATCTTAGCTGCTGTGGATCAATTTGCACAGACAAGAAAGGCCACCGAAGAGCAGTTGTTCAACACCATTGATGAGAGTATGTACGACTTGCTCGAGTTGATCGACTGGGATTGGGATGCCAAAGAAGTTTACAGCGAGCCAACATACTTCATCAAGGACATTGGTCAGTATTTGCAGAACTTGTTCGACTCTGCTCTTTCCAAGTTGCCCTACTCTGTGAAGACGTTGTTGTTGTACAGAGTGTTTGATCTTCTTGCATCCGAGTTCACCACTGTGTTACAACTGCAACCAAGGATCACCAAAGCTGCAGTGCACAACTTCGACCAGGACATTTCCTATATCGAGGGCATCACACAGAGTCTCAATCCATCCAAGAGGGAGACGGATGGCAATGGAAGAGAGTCTCTGCAGTCGATGTTCCTGCAGTTGAGACAGAGAATCAACCTTCTCAAGGCGGGTCATCTTGAGTCTTACAGTGATCAGGCTGTACGTATGAGGGAGTTTGACCAGATCAAACCTGACGAGGCTGTTGATCTCGTGAAGAAGATACGCAATTGAATAGTATTTGGACTGATTAATGGAGTAACGTGTTTAGAGTGGTTCGTTTAATGTAGATCTGTGTCGTATCATTGGGGATCTTGTGGGCCGGCGCGGGGATGCAATTTTTCCGACCTCATCATGAAGAAGTCATCAGAGCTCACACACTTTAACGTATAAGACCGAAGTAATACAACAACAAGAACAAATAGCCTACTTCTACGAGAGAATAAACTGTTGACAATGGGAGAGAAGAGAAAGAACAACGGAGAACAGCCAAATGGGAAGAAGAAGTACAAAGTGAACAACTCTATGCTGGACCCGTCCACATCAGGTGTCTACGCTACGTGCCATAAGGGTAAAGAAAGACAGTGTGCAAAGGAACTTATGCAAGTGATGTAGGAGGCAGCAGAGGAGATCTATGGGGATGCTTTGAGATTAGAGGAGAATCAAAGTGAAGATGAGGATGACGATGACGACAACGAAGAAGAGGAACCATTGAGCATCGAAGAAGAGATCAAGAGAGAACTTGAAGGCATGAAGAAGGACGGTGAGAAGAACAAGGCATCAAAGGCTTCTAAGACGAAAGAGCCTCTGAAATACATCGATCTCGGGTGCATGTGCGTGGTGTTTATCAAGACAAGGAGACCAATTGAGCCAGAGCGTCTGGTACACAAGATTTGTGAACAAGCGATGGAGACTAAGGGTAAGAACACCAGAGTCACACAGAAGCTTACGCCTGTAACTTACAGCGTTAGTGCATCAATGGAGGAGTTGGAGAAGTTGGCAAAGAGAGTCCTGGCTCCTCATTTCCACAAAGAAGAGGGCCAAGAGCCACATACATTTGCTATCGAGGTGAGCAGAAGAAACTTCAACACTTTGGAGAAAGGTGAAATCATCCAGGCAGTGGCCAAGGCTGTCGGTAAGGAAAACGGTCACAAGGTGGATTTGAAAAAGTTTGATAAGCTCATCATGGTGGAGTGTTTCAAGAACAACATTGGAATGTCGGTGGTGGAAGACTACACCAAGTTTGAGAAGTATAACCTGCAACAGATCTTCGAGAAGCAGACTAAGGATGAGGTTAATGCCGATTCTAGAGTATTGGCCTCCAAACAGGCAGAGTCGGCGACACAGGAAGGAGAACAGGAGAAGGCTACAGATACCAAATAAAATGTGTGTAGTGTGCATTGAGCAAGCTTCACAACACCCGTTCGGTGTATATCGTAGGCTCTTCCCAGGATAGCCAATCACCGACCTTGTTAGGGATCAGACCCATCGAGTTCAGTTTCCATACACCGACACCGATGATACACAGCTGGAAAAAGAGATATGTGAGTTTAGCGAGGTTGATGTCGCTGATGTTCTTTGGAGTATCGAGACCTTTGAAAGCCTGGTTAACGGATATGATGGCAGAGAATGTGTTGGAGAACAGCATCAGTGTCATTGTGATGGGAATCATCTGCAGTGAGTTTCCGGACATGTAGGACATGAAGAGGTTCATAGGAATCTGTTTTGCTGGTGCCATTGCGATGTCCCAGGCCTTTGCAACCTTCATAGCGTCCATTTGCTGTTGATTTGGACCTTTGGCAACGGGTACCTGTTTGTTGATGGCATTGTCTTGGAAGCCCTGAGGAGCGGAGATGTTGGCTAGCGGTTTGATGCTGACGGGATCTGTGAGGTCTGAGTACCAGGACATTATGGTAGTTAATTGTATCTGTGGTCTTTGGAGTGGTGAGCGGGTGGCGTTTGATGGTGAGAGTTTGGTATGATGCTGGATGGTTCATTCAAGACGTGAGCCTTTTTCCGCCCGTGATCCTGGTGGCAGATTGGTGAAATTCTGAGGAAAAACCACAACGTGGATGAGACAAGAACTTTAAAAGCACCCATCTGGATCTACTTGGAAACATCAACTAATCATCAGGCATCGTTCGTTTGTTGATAGTACCTATAAAACTTCAACTCGCATAACCCCCACTCATCTCATCTCGTTCTACACTCGATCCATTCTTATCAAGATCCGATCTCCCCAAACGTCATCAGCATCTAAGTCAAACAAAATGGCCACCAGCAAGAAGAAAGTCGTCGTCTCTAACGCATCCACTACATCATCATCTGGCAATCAGAGCGGCTCCAAGAAAGCCGCACCTGCATTGACCTCTACCGCTCCAGTGGCAAACCCAGTTGCCAGCGGTGGATGGGCCGCCATCGCTGCCTCCAAATCAACCCCATCGAAGGCCAGTGAACCATCAAAAGCGACAACTACACCAGCCACTATTAGTACCCCAAAGAACGTGGAGTCCCCAACGCCGTTGAAAGCTACCGTTTCGTCTTCTACTTCTCAACCGTCACAGGCTGCTACTCTGCGAGCCAAGAAGTCACCTTCTCCATCTAAGCAGTTAAAGCAAAACAAAAACAAACCAATTAATAACTTCAACAGAGATGAAGTCACACAGTACCTAGAAGACACGATGAAAAAATACCACAACGTCACCAAGTATCGTGATAGTGGATCAGAATGGAGTACAGCTTCAAGCTTTCACAAAAATGCGACAAAGAAAGAACAGAAACCACGCGATGTGGTGTTAATGGCATTGTCACAGGCTATTAAGCAATGAAATATAGCACATTGTTGACCGATCTGTGGGATTTGTAGAGTGCTCCGATACTGTGTGGTGTAACTGATCTCTTCAAGAGATGGTTGAGTACCTGCTGAGATCCATGATGGATACTGGCCGTTCCTCGTGGTAACTGGTAACTGCTATATCTGGAGTGGGACAGTGCTGTGCAACAGTACAGCAAACCATTGGATGAGGTGTATAGTCCAAAAATTCTTCTTATCTGAGGGCCCTGTAATGACATATTCAAATGACACCGTCACTCTCCATCCAAGATATTAGCCATTAATATAATGGTCCCTTGATCCAAAATTACATCGAATGGCCAGCTGGGCTTTTCGGACATGACCTTCAGATCTAGTCCCTGATCAGTTTGGTTTCGCAATGACAACTACTCGTAACTCTTTAAAAATTGATGATTGATGGAAAAGGTTTCTTTGATGACTTGTGCTCGAGCGATCTTCACAACATACTAAACTTGTTGCTAAAAGAAGTCTAGTACTATGTGATGGTTCTCCGATGGCATGCCGGGTTCCGGGATTAGGAGATCTGTCTAGCTGCTGGAGTTGATGATCTGGGGAAAACAACACCCGGGTACATCTGGTTAATCGACTAGTACGAGAATACTGAAAATTCTTTTGATTCCGTGAGTTGAAGTCAGAAGAATTCAACCAGAGGTACACCAGACACCAGCTAAGATATACCCCATCTCAACCGAGTTGGGCTAGTTATACTAGTTTCTTGCGACCAGTTCATCCCCATACCCCCATACCCCATATTATAGCCTATATAATTTTTGCTTATGCAATTTTCGCGACCCGTACTTCGGCTTAAACATGATGGAGACCAGCTCTTGAAAGCCCCGGGGCACATCGGATGAACTCCACGTCCTTTGGAGTACATGACAAGCAATGGGCAAAAAAAAGTAACCAATTCACAGTTGTTGCGAGCTGCTCCGCCTTTGTCAGGATATATAAAGCGGCTATCATCCCCTCAGAGCCTGTGATCTCCATAACATGCCACATTTTGCCCTGAACGGTACAAAACGCAGACTTATACATACAATGTCCCACAAGGCTTCCGATGAACACCACGTTGATACTGACTTGATCACTCTTTCAAGATTCATTCTCACATCCCAGCAAAAAGTGGCCAAAGACGCCTCTGGTGAACTCACACTCCTGTTGAACTCTCTCCAGTTCTCCTTCAAGTTCATTGCACACAACATCCGTAAGGCCGAGTTGATCAACCTCATTGGTCTTTCCGGTGCCAACAACTCCACTGGTGACCAACAGAAAAAACTCGATGTCATTGGCGACGAAATCTTCATCAATGCCATGAAGGCATCTGGTAACGTTAAGGTTCTTGTTTCCGAAGAGCAGGAGGATCTCATTGTGTTTGATGGACCAGGTAACTACGCCGTGGTGTGTGATCCAATTGATGGATCTTCGAACTTGGACGCTGGTGTTTCCGTGGGTACCATCTTTGGTATTTACAAGTTACTTCCTGGCTCCAAGGGATCCATCAAAGATGTCTTGAGACCGGGTGTTGAGATGGTGGCTGCTGGTTACACAATGTACGGTGCCTCTGCACACTTGATGCTTACAACGGGTCAGGGTGTGAATGGGTTCACACTGGATGATTCTCTTGGTGAGTTCATCCTTACACATCCAAACCTGAAGATCAAACCAAACAGAGCTATCTACTCCGTGAATGAAGGTAACACAACGTACTGGCCAGAGAAGGTACAGAAGTTCTTTGCGGATTTGAAGAAGCCACAAGAAGATGGTAAGCCATACAGTGCAAGATACGTTGGATCGATGGTTGCCGATGTCCACAGAACATTACTCTACGGAGGGTTGTTTGCATACCCAGCTGACACCAAGTCCAAGACAGGCAAGCTAAGAATCTTGTATGAGTGTTTCCCAATGGCTATGTTGATGGAGCAGGCTGGTGGTAAGGCAGTGAATGACAAAGGTGAGCGTATCTTGGAGATGACACCAAAGGCTATCCACGACAGATCAGGAATTTGGCTCGGTTCTACCGGTGAAGTTGACAAGTACATCAATGCCATCAAAGAGTGAATGCAATTGCGCTCTCTATGAAACGAACCGTCATGATACATCAAACCATCCCCCCTTTCGTGTATACTAAAATCAAGTTTGTTATGTTTGCTAACTAGCATAGCTTTGTCTCCAGTGTAGATGGGCCTCAATGCTCATCCCCGACCGCAAAAAAGGCCGATAGACTGCCGACATTGAGCTTCCACACTTGTAATTCTCCGGGGAAGGAAAGCCCGAGAATTAGAGTGTATAAGTACTCTCCGACGGGCTGGGGGCGGGCTGGGGGCAGGCCGCAGGAGGTGGGAGGCTAGAGTTGACTGCTACTACTGAAAGGGATTCCGAAAGACGACTTGACATAATTGGTGGTGTGGTTCCTCAAGCCTCAAGGCAATTATTTTTAGGTTGTTATAGTGGAACTAAACTGAAAGAGTACCCTTAGTAGTAGCTTGAACATATTGGCAAGACTAGCTAGCGTTTCTCCGAGAACACATCTCTTTATCATCAGCGAATCGATATTTTTGGGAACAGATGTATCTCCATCACTCATAGGACACTAGAATCTGAACGTACTAACAGGAAGGGACTTGAGGACCAGCTTCTTTTGCTTTAGTGGATTTCAGTGATATAGCCACAATCTTTGCTTCAACAATACTTACTGGCCATTGACCATCAATGTACTGGACGCCTCAATATGGATGTTTTCGATCACTAGCGGTGTTACCGCAGGTCTACAAGCCGGGGTTCGGAGTCAAAATTCTTATCAACGGGCAGCGGCCACTAGACTGAACCTTGGTTGTAGCTGTGGCTCTAGTTAATCTAGCTTCGGGTGGGTTACCGTTAAATTACCAGCTTTAAAGATAACTGGGGAATACTAGAGATCAACAAACTACCTAGGAAGAAATCATATACCTTCTACACCTAATTAGCCATAAATCTGGCTGGATAATTAACCCCCTCAATAACCGCGAGCGAAGAAGCAGGCGGTACTAAAAACGCGCCGTAGAAGATTTCTCCCTCTCCTGTCATCTCATCAGTCATACTCTTCTACCGCCCACAAGTCTCTCTCGGCCAACCACCACAAGCACACCTCATAAACACCACAATGGCCTTGTCATCACTAGAAACAAACCTTACAAAACATGTGCGAGCTTTGATCGAGCAGTACCCAAAAGAAACACTCAAGCGCTTTGCCTTTGCCGTTTCGTTGATCTCTTGTCTCTGCGCAGGCTCTGTGCTTCTCTTCCCACTCTTCACACCAGTGCTTCACAATGATTTCGGATATTCACAACTGGAGATCAATGTCGTGGGGAGCTTCACCTCTCTTGGAATGTATCTATTCCTCCCGATCTTTGGTTATCTCGCCGACTGCCATGGACCTGTCTTGTTATCACTCTTAGCCGTGTTGTTCTATGCTCCAGGTTACACTTTGGCGGCTATGGCGGTCCAGCACCGTTGGAACTACTGGGTGCTAGCAACGTGCTTTGGACTCGTTGGATGTGCCACCTCAGCATTCTACTTTGCCTGTTTGTTGACCTGTGCGAAGATCTACCCAAAGCACAAAGGTTTGACCATCTCTGCACCAGTTACATGTTATGGATTGTCATCGTTGATCGGTGCACAGCTGTTGAAGTTTGACTTTTTAAACAATGATGCTACTGGTGAGTTGGATTTGTTCATCACATTCAGATTCTTCAGCGTGATGTACTTACTTTTGGGTATCTTCAACTTTGTCAGTTCATGCGTTGTCACCATCGAGAAAGATGTCCTCCTGAGAGAACAGTCAGCCACTTCCACAGAGGAGTCACCTTTACTTCCGGAACAGTCAGACGACGGTGGTGATCTCGTGAAGAACCATAACTCCAAGTTCAAGAAGTTCTTATCTGACATCTCCGCATACATTCTCTTGGTTTGTTTCCTGTTCACAATCGGTCCTTCTGAGATGTACATCACGAACATGGGCTCCATCATCAACACCATCTCGCCTTCATCATCCATCTCAAACCAGGTGTCTGTTCACGCCATCTTCTCCACACTTGCAAGACTCACACTAGGTGCATTATCGGACTTCCTTGTGAGTAAGTATAGCCTTGATAGAGTATGGCTTCTCGTCACAGTGATGTTCATTGGTGTCTTCACACAGGGTGCCATTGCTCTTGGTGCATTCACAGGAGAAGAGTACTTTGTGGTTTCGGCATTCTCAGGATTCATCTACGGTGGTCTTTTCACACTCTTCCCAACCATCGTTCTCTCGATTTGGGGTGCGGAGTTGTTTGGCTCAGCCTATGGGTTCTACATGCTCTCGCCAGCTATTGGATCATCGAGTTTCGGCATGTTATATGGACTTGTATTTGACTCCAAGTGTACTGTTTCATCCGAAGGGTTGTGTATTGCACCAGTGTTCTGGATCACCACCATGGGATACCTCTTCAGTGGGTTGTCGTTGGTGTTTGCATGGAGGTTCCTTTGGAGTAAGAAAGAGACAGTTGCATGAGTCTGATATCATAGATCAAATCAAACGTTTTACCACTATTTAAACTAAAAGTGCCCGTGAACTATGGCAACTTGTATAAGATCGCATGTGTGCCCCATGCCAACCCAACCAACCTACAAGTACTTCTATCGCGATAAGAGAAGATCATTCCACCCCACAATATCGCTACTTTACCCACAAAGTCCAGCAAAGGTCGAATAGCTTCAAGCCATATTTGAACAAAAAGCTACCAACTTTCCAAGATTTCAGATACTACAGATTTGCGTTACTGCTAGCACTTCCCCGTTGGAGCCTTCAACGCCGCCAGTTTAAGTTCACGCCCAATCCCACAACGTAACAACACCAGCCACTGCATCAAAGTGACAACAACAAGGAGAACACCAACAGCGCAAGCACACACCATTAATGAAAGCTTACAGACGACTTTGAAGGAAGATGAATCTATTAGATTTGACACCCTCAAGGAGCTCAACAACTGGTACACTAACAGGCAATCGTTACGACCAACAGACAAGTTGCTCATTCCACATGAGAAGCTTTCCAACTATTCAAGATGGAAACTACACGATCCATCCAAACCAGAAATCTAGTTGATGATCTGTCATGATTTTATGGGAGGGTACAATGACCAGGAAGACAACGCACCTTCGGGGTACTTCCCACATTCCACTGGAGAACACTACTTCTTACAATACCCATCGTTGTGTGACTACTTCATCTACTTCTCACATCACAGAGTGACTATCCCACCAGTCTCATGGATCAATATGTTGCACAGACATGGTATTCCATGTTTGGGGACTTTGATTATGGAGGGGAATGATCACAGTGATTTGGATCAGCTGGTAAAGAGGGACAGTGATGGTTAGTTCTCCTATGCAACGGCACTTGTTGAGCTAGCAGCACACTATGGGTTTGATGGATGGTTGATTAACATTGAAACAGTGTTCTCTATGCCGGAAGACGCTTTGGAGATTGTGTTGTTCACGGAGGCACTTCGTGCAGAGATGCATAAGAGGGTTTCGGGGTCCAAAGTGGTCTGGTACGATGCCTTCATTGCACAAAAGAACAGGGTCTTCTACCAGAATGGGGTCAACTCTCTCAATTTTGACCATTATGACAGCAGTGATTACTTATTCACAAACTATTGGTGGGATGAAAACACATTGAAGAAGAACGTGCTGAATGTGGGACTCTAGGGCGTGACAAGAAAGTTGTTTGTTGGCATTGACGTATGGGGAAGGGGCTCAAAAGTTGGTAAGGGAGGACTTGATATCGGATTTGCAACTAACCTCCTACGTGTTTACTCTGCAAATGTTGCACTGTTTGCACCTGCATGGACATATGAGAACTTTGAGCCTTCAGAGTTCGTTGAAGTTGATCACCAGTTCTGGAAAGGTGAGATGAGTGACAAGTACCCAGCTGGTGGGGTCTCATCTTACATTGACACATACACAGCACCTGTGTATAAGCGTGATGATGGATCATTCACCTTCTACACTAACTTCTCCCAGGGACAGGGAAGATCGTTCTATATCAAAGGTCTGCAGAAGTTTGATCAACCATGGGTCAATGGCTCTCTTCAGATGCCTACACCACCAACTTTGAACGACGGTGCCTTAACCATTAACAACCAGGAACTGTATATGGGTGGCTCATCTCTTCATGTTTTACACGACAAGATAAAACATCCAGATGGTGTTATACCTCTCTTTGACTTCCACAATGATGTTAACCCAGGGAGTAACCTCAAGATTTCTCTCAATTTCAAATACCCTATGAAGGCAGAGCTCAAACCAGACCACTTCTTCCAACTTGAAGTACACTTTTACATCGAACGGCGGTATAGAAGTACCACAAAAATTCGGGATGGGTGCCACACCATACAGCTCCCCGTCATCACGGGAATCAACAACTGGGCAACCATTGAGAAAAGCTTTGAGATCCCTGATTTACAGGTAAGGGAGTATTTCGTGCTAAATAAGGTTTCATTACGATGGACGAGCAACCTACAGACCAAACTTATGGATGGGATGAAGTCATGGATACTGATTGATGATGATGAACAGAAACAACAGCTTGCAAACGAGATCTTGATTGGTGACCTCCTCATTGAGTCAAGCGATGATTCTCAAAGATATACCGTGCATCCCATCAAGATATTCCGGAAACATGAATTACAAGGAACTCAGGTGTTGCTAGAATGGCAAGATAACGACGAGGTACTTTGGTGGATGTGGTTTAAAAACGGGGTGTTTGAAAGGGCACACACAGCTCCTTGCTTCATTGCCAATCGGATGGACAAAGTAAGAGTGAGTTGTCTTACAAGATCGGGTAAACTGATAGAAGGAACAGACTTGTTTATTTGAATCAATTGGCGATATTTACAGTCTTACGATCTGTAGTAGGCATTGGAAGGCTGTTGCGGAGCCTGGTAAGCAGATGTTGGAGGTGGTCCATCTGGTCTTTGGTATTGGGTCTGATATTGACCCTGAGACTGATCAGGAGTATAAGGTGGGGGTGAGTTACTCTGCGGCTTGTTCTCGTAGTATGGCTGCTGGTACTGTTGTTGGTTGTTGTTGTTCATGCTATACGTGGTCCAGCTTGTGTATGGCAATGGTTGCAAACCTTGGCTTCTTCTGTGGATGTTTCTTCTTCTGCAGCAGAACAACAAGAAGACAAACAGAGGGATGAAGAGTAGGAAGAAGAGCCACCATGGACGACTGCGAGTAGCGACACAACGCCCGTATCGGTCGTAGGCGGTGCAGTATCTCTTCTCCAGGTGTTCAGCAACTCTAGGCAGGATATTGATGACAGGCATGTTGACGTGAAATTTCTGTGGTGAATATGCGACTGGAACTGGCTAACAAGTGATAATTGATGATTCAATGATCAGTGTTGGGTTCGTTCAAACTAGATCCCTGTGGTGTTGCTGAGGAAGGCAAAAGTTTTGAAACTCTTCACTTTGAGGAAATCCCCAGCAACTGTACGATTGTGTGGCCCTTAACAGGCACCTGCATTTCACTTCCTTGGTATATTCTGCTACCACCACCAGAATTACTCTTACCAGCTGTATATGGTAGTTGACACAGAGGTTCAGGTTTGATGTCATCAAATGAAATTCTATCAAGTCATAATATCTGAGATGGCTGCGGTGTACAGGGGCTTGAATACCCGGTAGAAGTCTGAAGACGTATCACCGGACTTGTGCGTAAATTGACAGCTTTTTCTGTTGCGTCGAAGTCGAGTGAAGAACGTCATGAATCATGATGTGCGTCGACCAGCGGGTTGATACGGGTGGCCTTAGCGCTTGTGGCCATATATCGACTTCATCTTTGGGTTGTGTGGAGTGTGGTCCGTGGAGACGTGTTGATTTTCAATTTTGTTGGCAAACATGTATAGAAGAACAATTCCGCCTATGGAAACTCTTCACTAGTTTCATCTTCTACGTCTGGACTCTGGAGATGGGCTTCTACTACTACACTCTAGTCTTTAGGACGTAGATCGCGCTATATAATATATGGACCCTGACTAATTCATTAAAGCACCCGGCCGTGTTTCCCCGAGAGTCGGCACTGGGCAGACCAGGCAGTGGGGCAGTGGGGCAGACCTCGACTTCATGCTTGGGTCTTGAGTCTTGAGTCTTGACAAGCCGGAGAATCAGCTACTCGATATTAACCCGGGAACGTCGAAGTGATCCAGGTGTATTTGATATTCGATATTCGATCAACTATGGAGCCGCTTAAATGACCCTGTCACATCTCTGTGAGTTTCTGTTGGTAGCACTATGAATAAACTTCATCAATCCAAGAGTCAAAATTCAAATGCTTTTTCTGCAGTATTTATGACTGCGTACTGCGTCCTAACTCATGTCGATGGTAGCGTATACTAGCGCACTTCGAGGCCATGTATACCGGAGAGATGAAACTGTTAATCCAACTTCTAGAAGTCGACAACCAGTTATAGGGTCAAGCCAAGTTTAGGCTACAGATTACAGATGAATATATCATATATCTCTTCGATGCAGCTTCAAGTGAGTTTCAAATGTGTCTAACAATGATTCATAAACCCGCTGGAGTTGAAGGTGATGGGTGACGCCTTCACCCATCGTCTCTTTGTTTAGTACAACGGAGATTCCGAACAATGCGCTAAAGACCGATCTCATATAAACAATGATGTAGTCATCCCAAGGGCTTTAGGATTTAGGATGCCTTTTTTGTCCTACTACTACCACAAAAGATTCATCCTTCATACATCTATATAGCTTACTTATAGATCAGCATGCAGACTACACCCACCCTCAAGGCTTTGTGAAATACAAACAACTACGATTATGATAGACTCTTATAGTAGAGTACTGTAGAGCCGTGTTTCGTGTTTAGAGCTTAGAGCTAATATAGTGCCCATCGACACCCATCATACAGATATGATAGGCACGGCACCTCAAATGACAAAATTTACCAGTCAACAGTCAACATGTCAAACAGGCTAAAGAGCATAGTATTTTGAGCCCACACCTATCGGATATTTGCGTTGACCATATGTTATAACTCTCCGGACTGTTCACGATGCAGCACGGGCTAAGTTACGCGCATCTGAGGAGTTGGAACTTGGAACCCGACCACTACACTTGTGTAACTGGTGCCAACGTGTGCAACAATCAGCAGCAATGGGTGCCTTGATAAGTGAACTCGTGCGACTGAAATGCAGAATGCAGAGCGACCTGCTTACTAAGAGGTAGTCACCATGCGTGTATATTACTCCACGGTCAAACTGTATACTATAAAGTAAAGAGCATCCCCTAGCTCCCAAACCTCATCAGCTAACCCGAAGCCGAAGCCGAGCCCGCCGGCTAAAGAGATCACATTCAGCCTGTGAGAGAAGTCCGGGGCCCCCGCGCGCGCGAATTCACCGGCCAAACCGCACTCGACGGCGCAGATCGCACACAATCTCACACAACTTTGAAGTTTGAACAGCCGTGGAGATCACAGTTTTCCCAGGTACCTGAGCTCTGGGTTGAGCCTTTGAAGTTGGAAGTCTTTCATTGTTTGCCCAATTCCCAAACTACAATTGACTATTACATAGAGTGCATATCATCTCCCATCCACACACCCACCTCTCCACCCCACATACACATACAGACGGAAATCCCGCCTACACTTCCTATGGAAACAAACAACAAGTCCTCCATCAACTTCCTGTTGGCGGACAATGACAATGACAAGGATAACGACTTAGTGAAAGTGAGAGTGGTCCCACGCACAGCTACGGGCAACAAGAAACTCACAAAACGCCACATCCACCGCCCAAAGAACCCCAAGCTGTCCATTGAAGTGATTCAACAACCTCTCAATGGGAAAGTGTCCGCTCGTTCTTCCGGCCGCTCATTTCCACCGTTTAGCGAACACAGACCCATCAACCCACCACCGGTATTACAACTCCGCGTGGATAACTTCCACCCTCAAATCGCTGACAGTTTGACAGATGAGCTTCTAGAGGAGATCAAGTCATTGCAGGGCCCACTCGACAAAGAACGCGTGGAGGATCTGGAGATCATCAAGAAGATGAGAGCCAACAGAGTACCGGCATGGACACACTACTCCACGTTCTTCCTCACCGCTAAGCTCGTGCATCCCAATGACACCTCTGATACACCACTGGATAACGTTCTCTCAGGCTCAGTGGTGGCGCCGGGGATCCCTGTGTCATTGAAACTTGACCAAGATTTATCAATAAACTCCGAGACTGGTATCCCATTGGTCTACGAGAGACCATCTGCTATCAACTATGGCCTGGTGTTCGTGTTCCCGGACCTCACCATCAAGCGAGTCGGCATTTACAAGTTGAAATTTGACCTGTTTGAGCTCTTCAAGGGGAAAGTCCACTGGAGAAACTCCGTGTTATCAGACACGTTCCAGATCTACACACCGAAGAAGTTCCCGGGATCATCACCGTCATCGAAGCTCTCCAGTTTCCTATTCAGAAGAGGTGCTCGTATCAGATAGAGGAAGTCTACGACCTCCAAAAGACTCCGCACTGAATCAGAAGACGCCAACCCATCAGACCAAACACCTGAGTTGAAGCCTGCCGAACTTCAATCACTAAAGAAAGTACACACAGACCCGATTGACAACCTTGACACCAACTCAATATCAAGTATGTCAGTGCCATCCAGCTCCACTCCGAATGAGCACCAGATGTACAGTGTACCGTACCCTCGCACGATGTCCCTATATCACTACCCTCAGCCATTACCCCACGCTGACTCAAACTACCCTACGGTCCCTCCATACCAACCGCCTCATCAACGTTTCAACATGTCGTTGTATCCTCCTCTACTGCCGCCTCAACAATCCCTACCTTCCCCATCTCACATTCCTCCACCGCATTTCCACCATTTACCTCAAACCGCTGTACCTGTTGCATACCCACCTCAGCAGCAACCACCTCCTCCACAACAACAGCAACAACAGCAACAGCAACATCTGCAGTACTATCACCCACAAGATGTGTAGTACAATTCAGTGATACATGGTGTACAACAGGCACAAGTACCGTACCAGTCTCATCAATTGCCACTACACAGGCCCGGTGACAGCGTACCCCCTTATGCCCAAGCTACAAGCATGATAAATTCTGTGTATCACACACAGCAGCAAGCTACCACAAAGGATTCATGGGGTAAATGAATAATAGTTAGACACACTTGTACTAGTGCTTAATAGATCAACCATCTCACACAATATCTTCAAGTAGCTTTGCAAAAACAGCAGATTGAGAACCTTCATGAGATTCATATCGTGGTACCTCAAACACAACTTTCTCTTGGATCTTAGGTTTTGTTTTGGACAAAGGTTTCTCCATCCCCAATGGCACCCTGTACTGTACACGGAGACCCTTGACAAGCTCATGTAGACAGAGCGCAATCGAAGACAACAGGCCCAACTTACCAACAAGCGCCTTGTCTTCGGATCCAGGATGCACGTGTGTCTCAATGGAGTGTTTCATGGAGTTATCAAGAGATACAAGCAACAGTTCAATACCATCGATCAACACAAATAACTCCTCATAGCTTCGAAGCTCACATTCAAGGACCGACGGACAAAAGAAAGCAACGTAGGAGTAAAGGAAATGTGCTTCTTTGTCATCAATTGTGGCGGTGTTGAAGTTGAACGATTTCACAAGCTGATTCAACACTCTTTTCCGTGAAGACTTGGACTCATCAAGAATGGAGAAAAAACGGGAGAAGAAGTGCTTGGATACAGGATAAGTTGCAGGATCGATCCCGAGTCTCAAAAGATACTGAATCGCTTCTTTGAACCCATGGATGTAGTTCGAGTCCACCAAACTCTCATGGCGTTCATGAAGCTCACGATGTAACTCAAGACCAGTGGTACGAACGTAAGGGACGGGGGATGCTTGCATGGCAATGATGGTGGGGATGCAAATTCGTGGGTTGGCAAACCCAAGTCGAACAACGAACTTCAAGTACTTCACAGCCACAATGGAACACTAGTTATTCGCTTCAAGTGACAGCTCCAACACAGGAGTCATATATCTCTGGACAAGTGAGGCACATATACCATCATTTTCAAATGTACCCGAGTCTCCATGGAAGACGTGTACATCCACCCCTCCTGCCTTCTATTTCCTCAACTGCGCCTTTCTTTGGGCATCCTTCTCTTCCTTCTCCAAAAATTCCAGTATACCTTGGATCATGGCAGCCTTGAACTGGGAATCAGATCCATCAAATTCAGCATCCAACACTTTTAAGATCGGCTCGCTCATGAAAAGCTTTGAGTGAGCACCTGCAATACCAATCAAGTTCTTGATAGCAACCCTTCTCACCTGTTTGGGTATACTCTGTTTGGTGAAGATCAAGATTGTCTTGGTGATCAAACTGAGAATGGTCTCCTTGTCCTTCAAGCCAAGCCTTTTTTGACGAATGAAGACATCTCGGTTCCTTTCGAAGTCACAATGTTTGCCAAAACTCCCAAGTAAGTATAACAATCTCAGAACCTTTGGGTCCGAGTCAACAAGCTGATCGTCCAATGCCTTTTCAAGAAACGGCCTCATCAAAAGCATACAGGATGCAGCCGCATTAGCCAACTTCGATGTGTCTCCAATCATCTCTGAAAGCTTCCAAACAGACGGCATGGCCTCACCCAACTCCTTTGTGTTGAACTTCGTCAATCTCTTCAAAAGAGATGACTGCGCCTTGTTCATGAATGTAGACTTCAGAGAGTTTGTATGATTCAAGGTATTCCTCAAGATCACCAATGTGTAGTATGTTGTCGAGTTCCCGATCACTTCAGATGTCAAATATGGCTGCAAAGATAGTAGTTGATCCTGACTGACGAAAGGTTCTTCAGCCTTTGAGAAGATGGAAAGAAGGCCAAGGCTTTCTTCAACGGTGTTCTGTGTGGCCACATCATCCATCTGAGTGATGATGATCTAGAAGAGGACACTGACAAGAGTTGAACAGACTTTTATCAATTGCGCATGAACCTTTTTGTTCTCGTCAGTCTCACGAATGATGGAATCAACCAAAAACTGTTCCACCATCTCTCTGGTCTTGGATGACTTTGACATCAACTGCAATAAGAGTGAACACAATCCGGATATGGACTTCAGGGAAGTGGAATCATGTGGGTCGAAATGAGATGGGTCGATCGTGAACATTCGTATCAAAAACCGCCTTGCAGAATCCAGGACTGTTTCCTCATCGTCCTCGAGTCTTCTGATGACCTTCTCCAAGGTGTATACCTGAATGGCAGAATCCTTGGTACTGTCAATGATGATCTTAGCAAGCTCAATAGATTTCTTTCTCACTGATAGTGCTTTGTCGTTGGTCAAAAGCACCATTTGGTAAACGTCGGGTATCATCCAGTCACTCTTTTGGATTGACTGCTCAAAAATTTCCAACACAGCGAGACGAACAAGTGCCGATTGATCTGTTATACGATTGGACAATGCGGTCTTCACTTGAGGAACAGTAATGAACCTACCTTCTTGTGAGATGATCTGTGCTAGATTCTTCAATCCTCGAGTACGTGACTTGATCTTCGGGTGTTCTAGAGAGTTGAGAAGGTGATTCAAGAAGCTGTGGTAGAGCGACACAAAGTTTCCACGGATCAAAACTTTGGAGTAGAGGTCAACAATCGGGTCAACTTCGTCATCAGACTGTTCAAAGAGCGGGGTCTTCTTTGCGGTGAAATAGGTCACAAGTACTTGATTGAGCGTGGTCATAGTTTCTTCATCTTCAACAACATCGGACAAACGTCTATCAACAATGAGTGAGTCTACCCATTTTGCCAAAAACAAGTCATGCGCGTCCTTGGACACTGAATCCTCTTTACTAGCGACGAGATAGTTGAAGATTTTTGCCATGTCACGGCCATTAGCCTGGAGACTGTGAGGAGCAATCTCATCAGGCCCTCTGATTTGTAGTAACTTGGAGCCCACCAAGCCGATCATCTCAATCAAGTGAGTCTCGATAGCAGCTGTTTGGTTCTCTGTGTTGTACATCAAGTATTTGGTAACGTCAAAAAGGATGGATTCGGCTGCTGTGAATTCAGGGAAGCAAACAACATTGAGTAAGTCCTGTAGGAATAATTCGAATAATGCTTTGTTTGTGGGGGTTGGTTGAGTGACAATCTTAGTCACAAGAGAGGATGCTATTGTAGCACACACAGTCTCCCTGTCACGAAGCATAGACAGCGAAGCATCGATGAACCGTTGATCTTCTTTCAACTTCTCACTTTTCTCATGTGCATGTAGTTGTCTGGTTTGGGTCATCAAATCGTTAGAGTAAGTGACAGACCTCAAATTAATGCAGTTGACCAAGTTCATTAGTAGCACAGATATTAATTGTATGTGGACGTCTTGACAAACCTTGACCTGTCGTGACAAGGATTTGTGTGTTGGTAGACGCTCCATACACGTGACAATCTCTTCAAGAAGGAATGTTCTTTGGTCTGGCAAATTCTGGAAGATGGTTGTGATTAGCGTCATAGTGGACCATTTGAGCGACATGAATTGTTTTTCGAAGCCATGGAAGAATATGAGCAAGCACATGAACTCCACCTTTGTCACAAGTGTGTCATTTGTGTGGTTTATCTGTAGGTAAACGTTGAGTTGATCAATGATTTGTGTGATTGTGGGTATCAAATTGAGGTTTGAAAGATCAGATGGTGTTAATGATATTAGATGATCCTCCACAAACTTGTAAAGATAGGTGATGGCCTCGACAAGATACTCATCCAGGTACAGTTTCTTCTCTTTTCGTTTTAGGCTAAAGATTGTCATGAGGGTAGAGATGGAATGGAGGGAGTTGATGGCAAGCTGTAGGTCAACTGTACCACCCGATTTGATTTGGTCAGGATCGGGCGAATTTTGGATGGCCCTCATCGTCAATTGCTGAAGCCTCTGAAGAACCTCTATTGGTATAGCCTCCGATAATGCAACGTCCTGAAGTTTCTGCAAGAGTGTGTTGATTTCAATAATGATATCTGTAGATAGGATATGCTGTGTGTTGGGGAGCTCGATCCATATGTCGCTTGATTCAAACTCCGACTCTTCGTCACTGATACCAATCCTTTTCTATACCAAGTTCACCAGCTTTATCATGGCTAGATTTTCAACCTCAAGATGTTGGATCCCTATGTCAGACTTTCTCTTCTTGGATGATATAGAGGCGCCTTCTGCAGTTTCAACTGGTAGATCTCTTTTCCATGACCCTTTGTGGATGATCTCATTGGCGAACAGGGGTTGAGACTCCGGCTAGCTTGACGAAACCTGTGATTCGGATGCAACTGAAATGATAGATGGGTGGTTCTCAAAAACTGTTGTGGAAGCACCGGTGGTGTTGAAGCTTGCTGTCGTCGGTGCTGCCGTTGAGTTGATCGGAGGTGCAAGAGGGGTGGCATGACTTCGGCTGCGGCGTAAAAGCTCAGAATCATCAACAAGTGGAATGTTCTGAAGGAAGTTGCGAGCGATGCTCGAGAGACCATCAAATAATGATCTGCTGGAGTGGTCCTAGTCCCCTGTTATCAGGTCGTCCACTGCTCCGAAGTGGATATCTGAGTCCTCGACGTGCTGTTGTAGGTGAAGCGATGAGATGAAGTGCCGCCGTGTGTTCTCGTCAAGATGTTGCAAATACGTTTCCATGTCATTTCGTTCTTCGCTGGTTATTGGAGCTTCGGTCACAACTTCTATATCCACTGGTTCCACAAGAGACACCACTGAGTTAGTTGTTAGTGAGTGCTTCTCCGTCGTGATGTCATGCTGGGGTTGACTTACGAGTTTGCGTAGGAACCAAGTAGGTGAGAGGCGTTCCAGCGAGCGCTTCACTCAAACTTTCCGGTAGATAATCTTTCCCCTTACAATCCATATTGCCTGTGGACGAAACCGATAAACCGCTCTATAAAGAAGTGAGCGACACTCTGATTATCCAAGGTGATGTGCTTCCAGACATGAAGGAGAGAGATGGCGCGTTGGATCTCTTGAACAGACGCGAGCGCGATCCAGCATGGCTTCATCAACTACGTGATCTCTGCGATGTACCACCATCTTCGTTATAGTTCTCAGCCGAGAATCCCAATGTTGTGTACTAGATCAGCTTTGGTGAAAGAGCAAACAAGACTGATATTCAGGACATACACCTCATCACATCCTCTCACAGCATTCCCTGATGAGTTTCAAGTTGTCTATGACCACCCAAAGTTCAGCGTCTTGAACAAGAACGCTGGTGTCCCTGTTCAGGACGATAGCCTGACACTGCCAACTACCAAATGGAGACCTGGTCTATCATCCCGTCTTGCTGGTATCAACCCGTGCTACAAGAGTGTACATCGGCTGGATAAGAATGTCACAGGTGGGATCGTCTTTGCCAAAACACCGCAAGCCGCTGAGATGATCTCCAGAAACCTCAGAAAGGGAGGCAACTCGGGCTATAGATTCACGAGGAGATATGTTGCCCTGATATCTGAACCAAAGCAGCTGCGGCCTTCAAGGAATGTTACCTTTATGGACTCGTCAAGAGAGAGAGGGGTGGTCAACTATGGAAGTGAAAGCGAACTTACAAGATTCATCATAGTTCCCAGTCTGACGTCTGATGGTCGAACAATAGCCATTGTCGAATTACAAACTGGTAAAAAACACCAAATCAGGCGACACTTCTCGAAAGATCTGGGGCTGTCCTTGATCAATGATAAAAGGTACGGTGGTACAGTCGTTGAATCTGTTGAATCCATTGATGCCATAGGTTTGCACTCTGCCTATATCAACTTGAAGATCGGTCTCAAGGAACACGAGATCCACATCCCAATACATTACTCCAAAGAGTTGTGGAAGGGATTCACTCATACCGAGGGGAATTTCCATGACGAGATCGTGTATATTCTTGCCAACTTCGACAAAGTATTCAACTCAACCTGACTGGCATTTCCTTCATTCGCTCAACTCAGGGAAGAGACGAAGTATCAACAAGTCAACGAGCTTAAATACCAACTGTTGATTGATTCTGACATGTTCAAAGCTTGTTAGGAAGCCGTCAATAACATCATCCAGCTCCTCATCAGTAGTTGCAATCAGCAGGTATGAAGCCGACCCGAACTTTTTACACATTGAGAGTAGCGCTGTCTTCGTAGTCAAGCGGATTTGCTCAAACTCTTCCCTGTCTGGTTCGATTCGAGGAGGTCCCATCTCATCATCTTGTGGGAACAGATTGTTTCTTGCAGCTCTTAAGATTGATACCACTAGATCTGGGGAACGAATAGGCACAAGAACTTTGTTCTTCAACAGGTTGTGTAAAACATGATCGATTCTCGGCTAGCTGATAACCATCCCAACAGTTTTGCACAGTGAAAATAGAACTGGTCTGTAAGTTTCAAGTGAGAATACAGTGTTGAGGAGGCTGAAAATGTGGTAGCTCGCCACTCTTTGGGTGCGGGGTTTGGAATGAGACACACCAAGGGAGGTTGTCCCTGCAATAAAGTGGCTCAAGCGTGAGATCATAGCAGATATTGCGCTGTTATTCTCCTCCTTCTGACCAGTGTGAATGTCGGAGATTGGAGCCTGGTTGGTATCAACACATGTCTTGGTGTCAAATTGCGTAGTGTCATCACCCTTGGTTTTCTCACCCTCAGGAGCGACAACTTTGCAAACAAGTGTGATGATCTCAAATATCTGATAGGGCTAGGATGTCTTGTTGGTGATGATCGGTAGCAGCATATCTCCAAGTAGCGCAGAGACAAACTTCTTGACAAGCTGGGAGTTCTGCTCCTCCTACGGAAGTAATTTCAGTGTTACCTTCTCCGCCAGTATTCGCATATAGAGCGCCTTGTCTTCTTCATTCTTTGTCAATGCTGGGTGGTTGCTCAGGTAGTCAAATGCAGAGTCGATGGTATCAAAGGGCATCAACGATGATCCCATTTCCCTCAGTACTTTGCGGTAAGCATGAACATGCTCTTCAAGAAGAATTGGTATGTCATCCAAGATCAGTGCTAGAACGTCAATTTCGGTGATCCTCTCTTCAAGAACCCTCACAATGTGAGCTAGCACATCAACAAGTTCGTTTGTGAACTCTGTATCATCAGTAAGGTTCTTGTACCATCTGAAGATGAATGCCTTGAATAGCAGTCCAATGAGAGGGTACAGTTGTATATCAACCCTATCAGATGAGGTGAGCGGCGGCAGGGCGTCACGATGACTCGTGCACTTGGCATTGGGATAGAACAATGATTTTATTAGATCTTCCAGGTACTCGGGTGATTCTTTAGGGTGTTTGTTCTGGGTAACTGACGAGGCAGCATTGTTCGGTATGGGAGGGGTCGCTGGCCTCGTGTTGGCTGGTGATCGTCTCGCTGAAGTCCTGGTGGTGTGGGATCTCAACTGAACAATCCTCTAGCGGGGAAGTCGTATCCTGTCATCGTTCATGATGCACCAGGAGTGGGGAGAAGGTCACAGAATAGTTGCTATCGAGTCTCTGTAGTAGTCCTCGTTCTCGAAGATGGTTTGAGGTCTGAGCTCTTAGCTGTAGACGGTTTGTTTACCTTTCCTGTTCGCGGGTGGAAGGTGGAAGACTTGAAGACTGGAGACGTCTTCTATCAGACTCACTCCCAGATGAAGACTTTTCGAGTAAAAGCGACTCACAGCGTACTACATAATCCCGTTAAGCACGAAATGGTTACGAAGAGTGATATCTTAGCCGTTATTGAAGATAGCGAAACGTACGGATTCAACGAGTGGCGCCTCAGACCTGACACACAAGCCTTGCTCAATGAAGATGCCCAACTACGAAATACACTCGAGCTTTTCTGCTTCGGTGATTATACTTATTACTCACAACATCATGGGGAGTTCTTGGAGCTCTCAGAGAAGGCGCTGTACAAACTGAAACAGCTCACACTGGCAAGCCAGGCCCTACAAAGCAGTGTATGTGACATCATTTTTCTACTACACCAGATCATGAATACTAACAACTCCGTGTGGGGATAAAGCGAATTCAATTCGATGATCTCAAAGAAAAACTTGGCATAGTGTCAAAAGTGGAACTGGAAATCTTCATAGCCGAGTGTATTGCAGGCAAGATCATTGATGGTATGATTTTATCAAAGGAGGCCACCTTGAAAGTCAAGTCAGCCATAGGTCGTGATGTGGTACTCTCAAATGATCCGAAGTTGAAAGAGCTACAAGAAAAATACAAAGCCTAGTCTGTTGATGGACTAAGACAAGAGCTCGAGAAGTTTTTGGCTAGGGTCGACAAAGGTACTCAGTTCGTCAACCATATAGCGGGGAGTGGCATTCAAGAGGGAACTTCAGAAGCTTATACAGAGACCACACCGGCTGATAACGCACAACCCACTGGATCTAAGACCAACGAGCACGATACAGTGATGGACGATAGTGAAGTTGTCACTGTCACTTTGGAGACATCTACAAGTCGTAAACGCAGAATCGATGGGGATAAATGAGCACCGGATTCTACAACATAGGTAGCTAATAAGAATATTGAAAGATTGATCCCAAACCGAAATAAATATGTATGAAGTGCGATGTATATCGAAATGCAAGGTGATAGCTGATGAGCCTGAAGTTACTCACTTCTTCCCCTCAGGCTTAGTCCACAACTTCTGCATGAGTCCAGTCAAACCAACGTCCTTGGCCTCGATCAAGTAGATACCGTAACCTGCAATGACAGTACCAAAAGACAACAACCAAATGGCGTAGTCGTGCTGCTTACCATATACTCTCTTTGGGATATAGTCGATGATACAGGCCTGGAAACCAATCCAAGAGTGAGCCAATATAAGACCAGCGAAAGTGGCATCGAGAACTGGGGCAAAGGAGCCTGTGATGAATGGCACAGTGGCCAATGGGACGAGACCCACAGAGAGCACTCTCTCAGCGGTCCAGTGCAAGGAACCGTGAGACTTGGAAGGCTTAGGACCAACGTAGGCGTCGTTGACAGTGCCCACGATGTAACCTGGTGGTTGTGGGATCTGCTTAAGGAATGGGATATCAAACTTTCTTGTGGTAGATGTGTGGAAGGCCTTGACAGCGTTAACCCTGAGGGCTGCGCTTCTTGAGGCGGTTTGAAGAGCGTTGATGCCAACAGACTTGAGTGCAAGCATTTTGTGTGGTATGAATTTGTTTCAAGATCAACTGTTATGATGTTGTTTGATAAGAGTTGGTGAAAGATGGAGAAGAAGTAGAAAAAATCGAAAAGTGGAGAAGCTGACTCTTGCTTGTTTTCGAGCAGGCGCTGATTGGCACACTTAATCGGTCCGGGTTTCGGGATTGCAGATGACCAGCTTCAACGTACCACGATCGGGTGCGGCAACCGAGACGTGGTGGGTAGAAAAACCCGGACACCGAAGAGCGAAATCTCCGGGGTAGCTCTACAGATTTGCCCAACCAGGAGCTATAAAGTGTGTATTTCAGCTTCACTGCTGCTCCTCATTCATAGCCGTCTCCAGTGTCCAGTTGACCAAACGGTACACATCTGGACTCAGCTCAAGATCCTTCAACATACTGCTGTATTGGACAGTCACCTCAAAGAATGCGTTCATGGAGAGCTCATGGATCAAGCTGATGAGGTTCTCTTCATCCACTTCAACGAGGTGTGCCGGTGGTGACTGCACGAATCTACCACACGAGCTCACTGATCTTTCCAGGATCTGTAGAATCTCTGTGATGGTGGATGACACTGTTCCCTTCTTGTCCTCAGTGTAGGCATGAGTGCAGAGTAGTGAGATGGCAATGATGGCATTACCAACAATCACTGGGGTAGGACAGAGACGCTCAGCTTCACGAACTGCGGTGTGTCTGAACGGCATGCCCAGGCCAGAGACGAGGAACTTGCGGTAGTAATCCTGTGCCATTGCAAGAAGATCCCTGTAGTGAGAAATGATTGTGGAAACAAAGTTGGCATCGAGGAAGGTCTGGGAAGATGAGACCTGGGTGGTCTCCACTCTGAAGAGATCGTCATCTCTATACTTCTCAGTGTAATATTCACGACCAAACAAGTGGTCATCTCTGTTCGAGAGTCTTGTCTGATGAGTCTGGGATTGAGAGGCACTGAGTGTGTTGAGATCGTACTTGTTACTTTCAATGAGAGCATTCAGCACGTTCGAATTGTTGGCAGAGATGACCTTCTCACACTCCACCAGGATGTCCTCCCAAGCATGATCCCTTCTGTTGACTTGGTTGTACAGTCTATGACGACGTTCACTGTCATCCATCTTGGCTATGAAAGCCAGCTCCTGGAATGCAGTGAGCTTAGTAAAGAGCTTATCAGATCTCAACCCAGTTAGGAGTGTGTTGACTGGGTTCGTTGAGAGATCAGACAGCGTGCGGCCACGATGCAGGCATCCAATGGTCATGTATGCGTTGAAGGAAACGTTAACCAACTCCCATGACAGGATCAAAACGAATGTTGCGATAGAGATCTTGATGAGGAAACCAATTCCAACCCCGTATGATGGGTATCTTTGATTCAATGAGTACGCCCAGCCGAGTGTGTTGAACACAAGCTCATATAGTGAGTATCTGAAGATGAAGTAGAGGAGGAAGCCACTCGTTAACGAAAAGATATTGAGGAGTATGGCTGCTGATACCATCACTGGTAGTTTAGCCAGGATGGTCTGCTTTGGGTGGGCGTGGAAGGTGCCATATGTGAGTCCCAATCTGTCCTTGTCCAATACACTGTGCTGCACCGCGTAGAAAATCGCCACGTAAACAGACATGTAATAGTAGAAAACAAACACGTCATTGAGTGGTGGGTATTGGTGCTTCTTCGCAATGGCTGTGATGGTGACACCAAACTGAGAGTGTAAGAGCCCAAAGAATGTCAGCGAGGACATAGTGTAAAACAATGCGGTCAATGCAAACTTCTTACTTGTGAGCTGACCCACAATTTGACTGGCAAGTGTCTTGTATCCAAGAAAGTCGACATGAAGATTGTTCTTCCTTATGCACACAAGCAGGAAGAAAGATGCAAAGTTGGGGAATGCCCATAATGGCAGTAACGTGGCCCACCATGACTTGCCGGATCCAATGGAGGTTATGAGTGTGACAGCCCAGACGACAACTGCTATGAAACGTGCCAGCTTGCCAAAACGAGCAGAGCAGACATCACTGAAAATTGTGTGGTAGTGCACTCCTTGGTCTCGATAACTGTGTGTGTGGATCGACGACGTCATCTCGGAGTGGTTGTTGACCTGTGATGGAATCGGATCAGTCACGAAATGCGACCTTCTTTTGATGTTATAGTCCATGATCTGGATTCTGATTGTATTATATCAGGTATCAGGGGTGTAGGATTGATTCTAGACCTTAGTATTTTGGCAATCGGGTCTTCTGATTCTTCTTAAGAGAAAACTTGAAATAGATCCTCCTTTGTTTACACTTGTCGCCATACCAAATTTTTAAGCTCTACCGAGATGAACGGATTTTGGCGATCTACGAATGAGTTCGCGGCGCTTACATGGTACGCACCACACAGACATCACTGATGGAAAATTTGGGCGTTTAGGACTTACTACCTATGTTTGTTGATCAAAGATTTAAGTGTGGTATTCACGTACTGTCACCTCTATTCATCACTGGTATCAGCGTACCAATAACCGAACCACTGCAATGTTTGCCTCAAGAAGACTGGTATCGACTATCACACAGAGAGCATTCCTCTCCACCAAAACCATCCCATCACCTACCAAGGACGTTCCAGATGTCAAGGCTTTCCTCACAAAGATCGGCCGCAACTGTGCCGAACACGAGGACAAGTTCACAGAATGGTCTGATTTGTTCAAAGCTGATGGTCACAAGCTGAAAGAATTGGGTTTAGAAGTGAGTACGAGAAGATACATCCTCAACCAAGTGGAGAAGTTCAGACAGGGTGAACCACTGAGGGAGTACAAGACCGGTAAGAAGTCATACTACGGTGGTGAGAGAACAAGAAAGGAGAGAATTGCTAAGTTGAATGCTGAGAAGCGTGCAGAGAGATACGCACACGAAGACAACAACTGAGTCTTGAAAGTGTCAATCTGGAACTAGCATCGCTGGAACATGTGTGTATATATATTATCATCTAATGTCATTTATGAGTTTATCTTCAGTTTAGTATAAAGTTCTCACAGTTGGTAGTACTTCTTGTACTCCTCCCTCAGAAATTCCGCTTCCTTATGCATTTCTTCTTCACTTCTTGGGAATCTTTCTGAATCAGGTTTCACGGTGTACTTTTGCGACTTCTTTGACTCTTTTCTTTGATAGAACTCCTTCAGATTTTCATCGACGTCAAACTCCTCAGAGTCTAGCAGGTCATATATCTTGTCACCCATATTATTGCTCTTATGTCTTGGGATGATGTGTGTGTGAAGATGTGGAACACTTTGTCCAGCCTCTGGCCCGTCTTGGATGGCAATATTGAGGGAGTCGGCCTTGTAAATGTGCTCGATGAACTTGTGAACCTTCTGTATAGACATCATATAGTCGATTGACTCTTCATCAGTGAGGTCTTTGAGACGCTGTACCTGTCTGAACGGGACAACAAGAACCTGTGTAGGATGTTAGCGAATGGCACTTATGGAGATCCGTTGGCTTTGTGTACTCACATGACCGGGCACAATTGGTTTCAGGTTAACCAAGGCATAACTGAACTTAGATTGCTATGTATACTCCTGGTTAGTGCTGTAATGACTTCATCATAGGAGCCTCCAGTTACAACGTACGTAAAATACCTAGAAAGTTGTTAGTCTTCCATAGTTTAACAAGTACCATGATCACGAAAAACGTACCTGGTCGTTCACAACAAACTTAGAGAATTTAATCACACTCTTGGTCATGCTGCTCATAGTATATGAATAGGGACCACCGCTATCAAATATGGGAAAGAATCGATGTGGTAGTTTGGAGTGATCAAAAATGGGGTAAGCCTTCTGCCATTATCTCCACATCAAATGAATTCGCGGTGATCAAGAGGGGGTTACCCGGATGGCGGACCACTAATCCAAATCGGGTAAAAGTAACGCTTCTATCCGCCGACGGATCGTTCAGCCCTTCGAGAGATAGGTAGGTACGGTCCTCTCATCTCATGATGGACAAGAAACTTACCTGGGTATTTGACGGACTACATCCAACGACGATTGATCATTAATAAGTGTGTATATTCATAGGCACCAACCATCAAGGTCGAACTACCTCCTCATTAAGCTGCAAATCTGGGTGAGATTTACTCGTTAGCCTTACCGAAGTACTCCTTGGAAGCATCAACCTCTGGCTTGATGGTCAAAGAACCTGGAGTCCAGTTACATGGCAAAACCTCACCGTGCTCCTCGGTCCACTGGAAGGCCTCGAGCAATCTGTAGGTCTCCTCAACGTTACGGCCGACTGGCAAGTCGTTGATGGTGGACTGTCTGACGTTACCCTTAGGGTCGATGATGAAGATACCTCTGAGAGCGATACCCTCCTCCTCAATCAAAACACCATAGTCCTTAGCGAGGGAGTGGTTGGTGTCGGCGACAAGTGGGATGTCAACTGGACCGAGACCACCGTCCTTTCTGGCAACGTTGGTCCAAGCGAGCAAAGAGTACTCAGAGTCGGTGGAGGCGAACAAGACCTGGGCGCCCTTCTCAGCGAACTTCTTAGCAGCCTCGGAGTAAGCAATGATCTCAGTTGGGCAGACGAAAGTGAAAGCCAATGGGATGAAGGCCAAAACAACCCACTTACCCTCAGCGAGGTATTTGTCAAGGGAGACCTCCTCGAACAAACCGTCAACGACGGCAGTCTTAGTGAACTTTGGAGCTGGCTTCTGAACTTGGGCGACCATTTTGTGTGATGTGTTGAGTGTCAATTGACTTGAGAGAAGAGAAAAGGGAACAGTTGAAGGGTACAAAAGTGTGGCGTTTTCTCGGGGGAAGGTGCCCTTTTATATCCAACCGCCGCGACGCGTGAATTTGTACAGTGGAAGTTCCAGACGGACAAACGCTGACAAAAACCGGGGCGGTTATTTCTCTTATACGATAACCCTTGGGGCGAAGAAATTCAACCTTCACCTAGTAAAATCAAACACATATTCGGGTGTTTTATTGAACCTTAATCCTGCGATGATCTCAGAGGCCAATTGAGGCTATACCGGTCCATCTCGTGGTGTGAATTGGGACGTAGTGCCCCTGCGGTCTCCCATATTCTGGAATCTTGAGTAGGGCTAGGCCCAGATAGGATTTTAAATCAGTTTCGCGAATCACCCAGATGTTGATCCCGATATTAGATAACCGTTATTGACACGTGAACGAGAGTACAGATCATCATCGATAAGGGGTTCGGTTACCTTCTACAACATTCTACAGGGTTGTGTCGTACATAGCAGTATCATAAGTCATTATCGGTCATTAGCTACAGTGGTTCACGCATAATCACCTGGAACTCTAAAACCCCAACACTGAATCCCATATTGAAGAAACCCCATATCTGCCTCATCATCTATGGTAAGTCATCTGTCTGTGCTCGTCTCCTCGGGATCAGTTAGGAAAGTCGATACTGTAGATGGTTTTGTTGGGCTCTTGTAGAAACAGTAGTTGTCCAGCAGCTCCTAGTACGATTTGGAGTTGATAGTGGGTTTCTGTTGCGTAGATATGGATTGTGGACCTCCATTGGTCGTTGGACTCAGTTTGCCTGAATCTTCTGCTGCCTCTCCGCGGTGTAAGTCCGAGTATGTTGGGATCAGGTGTGATGGAACTGAAGTAGTGATATAATCCATATCACCTTGGAATTGTAGAAGGTTGACATTGGACTAGTCCGAGTACAAGGACAGTTTGTTCACAGATGTGGATAGGTCTTGTGTGAAAGTGTTCTCGAGATCGTTGAAAGTTGGAGTCCCGGGGAGGACGCTAACACCAAGATTCCTGAGAACTTTCGGGGTCTCTGGTGACTTCATCAGTTGATCGTACTTCGTGAAATATGAGTCCACAGTATTGCTATGACTTGGTGGAAACCAAATCTTGTTGTCAGCCGGAGTTGAATCGCTATGCGACAAATGATCATTGAGATACTGTTTCGATGACCTCGTAGCTGTGCCTTTGATTCTCTTTGACCGGGTTAACCTCAGGTGGTAGTTCTTGTGGTTGTTGTTATCCCAGACTTCCTCTTCCCCATACCGATATCGAATACAGAGATAAATTTCGGTCTGGTCGTTGTCCATAAGCTCGAACCTCTCCAGCGGAATCTTGAAGACAAACCTATCGTAGTTTGACCTCTTCAGTATTTTGGTGACTTCATTCGTAAACATTGCCTCAGTTTCAATCACAGTATTCCAATGGTCAAATGTGTATCGTACATGTATGTCTTTGTGGAAGGAGAGATTCTTCACGGCAATTGAACCTGTGATATTGTTCTGTTTCTCATCTAACAATATCTTCTCCAGGAAGATCTTACTACCAGCACTGAATTTCTCGTTGTACTTGATTTTCTGAAAGTTTGACAGTTCCATGTCCCAGATAATCTCAATGGGATCGGTCAGTTCAAGGTCCGATTCATCATCATCATCATCTTCTTCTTCATCGCCATCACCGTGGATTTGGAACAGAGCCTTACCATTGGAGTCGATTTTACCCCGGCGTACTCTCCCTTTCAACACAGGTGACGCATCTGCACTAATTGCTGTTGTCTTCTCCTTCTCGTCAAAGTATCTCACATCCACATCTGTTCCGAAATGTACACTCTTGTTATAGGTTGGCGTAGTAGGCACAGACTTCGAGGACCCTTGACCCAAGGTGTTTAGCTTCAGGGAGGACTTGACCAACTCTCCAGATTTCTTGCGGATGAGCATTGGCGAGGGAGAAGTCGAGACAGATGTTGCAGACGACACTGAGGAAGCCCGAGAAGAGTGTGACTGTTTGTAGAAAGCAGAATCTGCATCCGTGGTATCCGAGGGCCTCTTCTTGTGGAGATAGGCAAGTGACTATGGTATGTTGTCAGCGCTCCGTGTAACAGCATGCGTAGTTGACCGCAGAACTGTAAGCGAGTCAACTCTAGGAATCAGTCCTTTGGCTTGTGAGGGTGATTTATCCTGTTGTTCTGAGGTATCAGTTGCCTTCGCAGACGTTGTAACGTAGACCATCCTGTCTCCTTGGGATGAGTAATGAAAGCGTTACGGTGTGTGGAGAACGTGTGATCCTAGTGAAGCACACAGCGATTTCGTGTCAAGATACCTTCTCAAACTGGGTTGAACTGATCTGTCTCTCCAACAACACCAAACAACAGGTGTGTGGAACCACTGCCTTGCTTATAGTTTAACTGGTGGAGTTGAGAAGTGACTCGTTAGGTGAGCCGAACGATGCGGGTGCCGCTCGCTAGAAATCCGAAACTCTGAAAGGGGGGAGCGAATTAAAAAGCAGGCAACATGTGGGGTGCAGCCACAAGAGACCGGGCCTATGCTTTGACAAATGTGGCAACTTCAATCAGGGGAGATTCAGAGATTGATTGTATCAGTGGCGTCAACCTTGACTATTAGCGCAAAGATAAAGCTTCAAGCAGTAATTATTTGGCACAGCCATAGTTCACTGTGGCGACGTGTTGCACCCAATACTCATAAAACTTATGCTGGTACCATGACGTAATGACAAACATCGATAACAAACGTATAAACTTTTAAACTTCAAAGTAACAGAGTCGATAACCAATCGACTTTTTATGCAAAACCTTAGCAAAGAACAACAAAACAAAACCAAAATAAAAACCTCAACCTTCGAACTGAACATCTCCTCCTTACTCTCATCATCAATCAAACTTGTCAAAGTTGAACATACGAACCACACCCTTCTCATCAGCACTGGCAAAACTTGAGTCTCCAATACCCACACACATCACCGGACTAGTATGTCCAGGGAATGTATGCATACACTTACCACTCTGTAGATCCCAGATCTTGACGAAGCGATCGTGTGCACCGCTGACAATACGGAAAGTATCAGCGGCGATGTCCCAGATACCTTCAACGTGACCAAACTGCGTACGCACACATTTACCTGTGTGGACATCCCAAAGTTTGATGGTGTTGTCCAATGAAGCAGTGAGAATGTAGTTTGGATACACTCTGCATGGGTCTGAGTAGTCGATTCCTTCGCCCTCTTCTTCATTGTTTCCCTCCTAGTCACCTTCCTCATCACCCATCTCTCTTTCTTCCTCGTTGATATCATGCACGAGCTCATAGTCTTTAGAGATGTTGAGTGGGATCACCTTCTGGACTTCACCAACATGACCCTTGAACACCTTCATCAACTTGTTGGTCTTCATGTCCCACATCCGTACTGTCATATCGTCAGATGCACTGAAAATGGTGGAACTCTTTGGGTGGATCTTGACACAGTTCACGGGCTCGGTGTGTCCTCTAAGCGCGTAGCATGTTCTTGTTTCGACATTCCAGATCTTGATAGTAGTGTCAGCTGATCCTGAAACGATACTCTTCTTAAAAAAATCCACACTCAAGACAGCATCATGGTGTCCACGATAAGTTGAGAGACATTGACCGGTGTGGTAGTTCCAAACCTTGATGGTAGCGTCCATTGAACCAGTGATCACTTTCTGCTCATCAAATGCCAGAGTCTTAACTGCAGCGGTGTGTGACTCCAGTGTACGTATCAGATCACCGGTTCTGACATCCCAGATCTTTATCGTCTTGTCGTATGAACCTGTGAAAAGATATCTGTGGTCGTACTTCAACGTCAAAATACCATCCGTGTGACCAGCGAACTCTTTCATTTTGTAGTTCCCCTTTCTCCAATTTCTTTCAACTTGGAAACGTTCACTGTAAACCTGTTTCCATGGTCTTGTCTTTCTCTTTCCCTTCTCCACAGTTTGGTTGGATAGTCTTCTTCTCTTGAACGGAGGCTCCACAGTCATCACAGGTGGTGTTGGTGAAGCGGCGTTATGGACGTCTTCAATCTCACGAGCACGCATCATGTGCATCAGTGGCAATCCCCATCCACAGTTTGGACATTTACGGTCGATGTGCTGTTCACACATGTGATGCCACACACGATCGTCATCTGCGAGTCTCTTCCAACTCTTGGACACTTGAGCGGCGTTACAAAGCGACTCGCAATCCAGATAACACAGAATCTTGAGGGAGAGTTCCATAGGCAATGTCGAGATGAAGTCGATTCTGATCAACGATGAAACTTCTTGTGAGATGAATGAGAGTTGTGGGAAACAGCACTGAGTGAGGATACCTTGCAGAATGAGGTTTCTCTTGTGTGTGTTGGCTGCACCGAACAAAGACCAGACTTGGTTAATCTGTTCTCTCTCAGCCACTGGGAGGCCTTCCAAGTCTTTTTGTAACTGCATCATCTTGTTGGCATCGGTCTGTTTGTTGCATTTCACATCTGGGTTGTGGCGATAACAGTACTTGTGGAAGTTGTCAGCAGGTATCAGACTAATCTCATTCACAGGTAACGTTTCCTGCTTCGGTGCGAGCTTTTTCAGCTCTCCTTGGACTTTCTTCTCCTCGTCACATTCGTTATCCTCATCCTCTGTATCGTCAGCGATGGCACTCTCGTAATCCTTGCTTAGACTAACAACACATTCTGCCTCCTCCCTTACGGTCTTAAGCTTATCCTTATCCTTGAAGTCGGAAGCACATGACAGCGCGAGGTCCATTGTAGCGCTGCCTCTCTTAGCGCCCTCTTCTTGGTCCATGATTTGTACCTATCTTCTCTTGATGATAACGACAACTGGCAGGATAAAGGATGTGCTTGAGTGAATTGCACGATAGATATATAGGAAAGGTTTTAACACGCGTTGTGTCAGTTTACACTTTTCTCCGTGCTCACTGTGGCGTTAATGTGTGGGAAAATTTCGCCATCCTTGCACGCCACAGCGGGATCTTATCCAAATTTCTCCGCGAAACCATCCAGAAAGGGAAACTGTATGGCTTGCCGTGGCTATGACGGTCTTTCTTTTTGCAACCATATGATGATGAAAGTGATCATCTGTAGTCGCTAGAAGATGATGCCATATTGATGAGGCTAATTCGCAGTTCCCAATTGACATGTTGAAAGTGGTGTATCACCCTTACAAGGGCTATTGCGTGCCCAGAGGCAACACCAATCACATCCTCGCAGAAAGATCACAGGCCATAGTCTATACCGATGGGTTTGACTGTTTGCAATGGGGCGATGGAAAGTCTGATTTCAAGTCTACCAACCCAATTTCCACAAAGGAATCAGATGCATATCGTATGGAGTCACCCACACCTCTTAATGGTGGGTTGGGTGCATCCTCGAATGACCACATCGACGATACCAAAGACACCGCTTCGAACTTGAAGGACATGAAGAAGGCAAGGAAGTTAAACAACAAGCATCATAGGGAGGAAAAGGCTATAAAGAAGACTAAGAAGGATAAGAAGTCCTCTAGGATTGACCTCTAGAGAGATGAACCATCGGATCCTGAGAAGGTGAAGATCCTCAACCGCATCTACAGAGATATCATGGAACTCGTCTCCATACCATCAGCCTCCTAGGAGGGTAAGAAATCCAAATCCAAGGTGGCTACACCCAAAGTGAAAGATGACATTAAAGTCCTACATTTCTTCGATCTCTCACTCTACAAACAGGACATCGACAACTTGAAAGATGACGAATGGCTGTCAGATAACAACATCTCTTTCATCTTTGAGTACCTGGAGAGATACCTCCTCTCCAAATACGACAAGCTTATTTCAGATTCAATCTTGCTTGTTCGACCGGCAATGGTTCACCTTCTGAACATGTTTCCCGACCCTGCTTCACTTCAAGGAGTGATACCGCCATTGGAGAAAGCCAAGTTCATCTTCTTACCCCTGAATGACAGTGATGATGTCGCGAGTGCCGAATCAGGAAACCATTGGTCCCTCGTTGTGCTATCTATGCTTGACCAAACTGCATTCGTTTATGACACGCTTGACACTGCTAATGAGCGTGAAGCTCGTGCGTTGATCGGTAGAGTGGAAGAGTACTTGGGGAAGAAGACACGTTTCACCATCAAGGTTATGGATACCCCGCAACAGATCAACGGGAGTGACTGTGGTATCATGGTATCCCAGATCTCATCGTTTCTCTTATCTAGGCTGTTGGACTTGGAGTACTTGGAGACCCACTATCTGGACTTTGACATGTCTAATGTCAAGATCTCTGCCATTAGTGGACGAATCTTCAGCATGGGAACAATCATGAACTTGATAAAGTACAAGAAGGAAAAGGAAAACAAGTTGTGATAGCTGATAACCACAAGCATCCCACTATATAATGCTTACGAATGAATGTTACGACAACGTATGACTAGATTGTAGCCGGCTCGATGTTGGCAGTCTTGTCGGACTTTAGTGGAGATAACAATTGAGGGATCAAGCCCCGATAGGTTTCCCCGATATTGAGCTAGGTAGTCTCTAAAGTGGAAGCTTTATCATAAATAGCCGCTGGTATTCCTATACATCAATTCTCTTCATCAGACGAAGTGTAGCGAACATCAGTCAATGATGTGTTTGCTGTAGTCTTCTGTGTCAAACCACCAGCAGATGAAGCTTGAGTGGCCACCTCAATGAAGTGGTCATCGTCTCTCTTGGACTCAACCATAGCCTCCCTATCGATAAGACCAGTCTCATCAAATCTAACTCTGTTAACACCTGAATTGTCTGGGCACAGCTCGGCACCTTTTCTACCAATCTGATACCATGGCAGAGAGAACAGCTCCTCCATTCCCTCAATGGAACGACCTGCAATCTCTGGGACACTGAACCAACACCAAACGAGTGCAATGACTAGGACTCCAAAGAAGAAGAAGAATGTACCGGAGTGCTTCATTGCAATCATCATAGATGGGACAGCCTTGGTGTTGCCAAATTGGTTAAGGAAATGGAAACACATAATCACTGCAGTACCGAATGAACGGACTCTCAGTGGGAACATCTCGGAGTTGATCAAGTACTGGATGGAGTTGAAACCCATTGTCCATCCAATACCAGAGAAGTACAACATTACCAGTGCGCCGACACCTGCTCGTGCCTCTGATGATGTCATCACATATGATTCATCTGCAACTTCTGGAACAAGAGCGACAAAGATACCAACGTACAACGTAGCAAGCATCTGGATAGAGATACCCATGTAGAGACACTTCTTTCTTCCCAGGAAGTCAATCAGGAAGAAGGCAGTACAGTATGACGAAGTCAACTTTACAACTCCCAAGACAGCCGTCATGAGGAGCTTACGGTCTCCACGATAACCAACAAGTGCAACGAGCTCAGGCATATAGATGGTGATAGCGTTTGCACCAGACCATTGACCAAGCAGTTGGCAACCGATACCGACATAGAGTCTGTAGAAGACTGATTTGGAGAACAGTTCTTTAAACATGTTCCAGAGTGTAGCATCACCAACGGATTTTTGGTACAAGTCAAGCTGGTCCTGGATATCTGAAATCTCTGAAACAACGTAGGCGTGGTCTTCTGGTAAGTTACGCAAAGTAGCCATGGCCTTGTATGCCTTCTCAACTTTACCATTCTTCATATACCAACGAGGAGACTCAACACAGAAGAAAGACCCAATGAGAATGATACCGGCAAACATAATCTTCATGGAAGTTGGGATGACCCATTGGCTGTCAGATGTATCAGACACGTGGACAGCACAAGCGTAGTGCGTGAAGTACTCCAACATAACACCAAAATAGACTGCACCAGCAAACATACAGTTACAAAGACCACGAATGTCCTTTGGGGCAATTTCAGACATCATGGTTGGGCCCAAGACCACTGAGATTCCCACTGGTAACCCTTCCAAAAATCTACCTGCGTACAACTGTCCGACGTTCTTAGCTGTTATCTGGATGGCTGTGGATGCGATCCAGAAGACACACATGAACTGCAACGATCTGAGTCTTCCCAAGAAGTCCACGATGTAGAAGGCAAACAATGCTCCCGGAATACTTCCCAGTTGTACCATCGATGCAATGTTTGACTTCAGATCAGCAAGGTAGGACTCAGATTTGGTGGTGTCACTGAGTCCAAATCTCTCTTGGAATCTGATAGCAGCGAGAGAACCTGAGATGGATCCTTCATCCAGTCCACGGACAGCACCAAGGATACCGAATACGAAAACACAGATGTAGAGTCTCTTGTTGAAGATTTGTGTGGGAGCACCACTTGAGTTGTAAAGTCTTTGTCTCCAGCTCTGTTTGTTGAAAGTCATGATTAGTGAGAGTTTGTTGTTGATTAAGTTGGAGGAAGATGGGTTGAGGGGATGGAGACTTCAACAAGGCCATATATGTCTCCTTTTATATGAGCATTAAGTAGTTTGGGAAGATCCAAGAAGCTGACCTTTCAGTTTCGTGATGCGCATTGCGGGGAATCACTTGTTGGATATTCAAGGCAGGCAGCTGCCAGTAGTCTCCAGCGATAGAACGCCAAATCCTTAGGTCCTTCCCCCACTGAGCCGGTGGGCGCTTTGAAGGTATCGGGTTCATTGCGAAAGGAAGCGTCTGGAGTAATTACCCTTTGTGGGGAAGCCAACCGTTCGGATCTCTGATATCTCTCCGTGAACTTCCGTATCTGGTGCGTCTGGTCACTCTATGCTCTATGATTTGCTGGGAGTCTCAAAAATCTCTTGGTTTGACTGCTAAACCAGAACCAACTCCGTCTACTAAATCCAGGGTCGTGTGGGGAAGTCTTGTCTCAGTTATACGAATCGGAGAAACTCCGGAGGCAAACGGGTGGAATTTCAGAAAGGGGCCGCTACAGTATGGGGTAGGTGGAACTGGAACCCTGCAGCAACAGGGCAAACCCCTCGATGACCCTGATGTGGCTGTAGCTATTGGTTACTTGGGAGGTGGGCCCTACATATAAGAGAAAGAGCTGTTGTGTATACATCTGAATAATAATCTCTCCAGATATTATTCCGTACAAGTGAACCTGAATCGCCATACATTTATACAACTTCTCCAGTCTTCGACTTGCAGTTTCAGATGATGAACCCAAGAAATGACCAGACAGCCAAGCTGACCGGGCCTTCCGGGCTTGGGATTCTGGGCGGGTTACCACTTGGCTTCACCAAGACTCAAGAGTCAAGAGTCAAGTAGCGAGGTCAGCAATCATGTAGACATTTTCAGTGTAATTCCGACTATAGTTAAAATGAGGGGAGGGGCTTATATGATTTGAGAGAGCCAATAGTCCAGTACACACGCAGTAATTGAAAGAATATCACCGTACTAAGTACTTGTGTCGGATTGGCTAGCCTATTGGGTCTGTAGCCAAGAGTTTCCGGGATCTCCCCCACACTAGCCACTAGCCACTATATTTGGTTGGTTCCTCCTGTACGTGTAAATCTCGCAGTCCCATCCGTGTTCATCCGATCATAGATCTGATGCAGCGACCCTGAAGGATAAGTCCAACGATTGACCATGGTGAGTCCGAATCTTACGGTGCTGCGTGCTGGATATGTTTTAACGAAGTAGTAGTAGTTCTGCTTAAGTTTCCAGCTGTCTGGACTGTGGCTTTCCCTCATGACGTCGCGACACGTGCTTAACAATTGAGCCACATCGCGAAAAGTTTTCTGATAACGTCCCCCACATTGCACACCCCTATACCCAGCAAACTTCATTGTTTGAAAAAGTGGCACCATTTTATCGCCTTCATAAGCGCACTGCTATCACATTTGTTCGTATAACTTCACTCTTCCTCACTCCACAAGTGAATCCAAGCAATTGACATCGTTTACACTCCCTCAAGTACACTGTATTTTTTACCTACTTACAAAGTACAGCCCGCAGCCCACATCCCACATCACCATATACACAGATCATTGCCACCATGGTTTATTCAAGTATGTCTGCCATGCACAACTCCACTGTCTGGGATGTATATCAGCAACAACTGGAATACGAAAGATTAGTCAATTCATACGACACTGAAGACTCCAATCATCAAATTCCAACAGAATCAACATACCAACCTCTCCTTGGGTGGGCCAATCTACACTCTATCCAATCGTATTCATCCAACATTACCCCATTTGAGATCAGCAGCATTCTAGATCAGATCCAACAAGCACTATCAAGCTATGATCTGCCAGTGATCCAATGTCTACTCAATAATGCAAGTTTCGACTTACTCATTGAAGATTTTGTTGCGTGTCGAGAGGAGGCGTCATGTTACCGAGATGTCATATTCGACGAGTATGAAGAGTCACAGTACTATACGGACGCTGAGGATGAGCTGGACTCATACAAGTCTAAGGTCATCAAACGAATGGTTCTGGAACACATCTGCGGTTTGGTATCAAGTGTACCGAATGACCCTCAGATCAAGGAGAAAGAAGTCAATTTGTTATTGGTACTGTCAAGCATGTGAAGATCTGCTCCCCTACGGATTTCACCGATGTGATATACGAGGTGCTTGGGTAGAGGCTACAGTTCCATCCCGTTTCTTTTTTCCCCCACGTCAGACACAAGAAGTTGAAAAGTCCGACGTCTCTTCAACTATAAGCTTAAATTATACCCTCAAACAAGAGCTGGAATCTCTTACAATTATACACTGAGATGTTCTGCCAACGAATAAAACATGATGTTGATAATTTTTCGCTAGATGTAGTGTTCTAGAACTTCACAGCCTTCGGGGTTCCCCCATATAAGATCAGTTCGCGAAATGAGCCTGGGGCCTGGGCCCTGGCTACGTAGTACAAAGAGCGGGATTCCAACTCCGTCCGCCACACAGTCTAGTTTTTTTTTCCTACTGTAGCTAAATTTGTCTACGGCATCTCTATGCATCAAACTTTTTGGCATACAGAGGAAGAAAAGTTTGGAAAAGAACTCACATATGACTCTTAACTCCACAGGTACAAGGAGAAAAAGAAATTTGAAGAAATCTCTTACTCTCCTGAAGACTTGGTATATAAACAAACAGGATTATCTTAAACCAATTGACAGGATCTGGAGTTCCCCTAGATCTCATCTCCATACACAATTTGCATCAACCCCCTAGAATTTTTTCACGAGATGAGCTACCCACAACGCCCAAGCACGCCATTGGAATCAGCTAAGACTGTCGTACCAGACGAGTCCAACATAGACTACTTCAACATCTCATCAACACAATCTGCTGACCGCATTCCACCAGTAAGCTCACTCAAACTCAAAGATGAAGCCAGTGAAAGAGACATTGAATTGAACCCATTGCAGTCATAGGAGTCCAACAGCACCATCGGTAACGATGAATCAACAACGTCTGGGAAGAAGGATGACATGTTTGGACAGGATGGAGACATGTACTTCCCTGAAGGAGGTGCAAAGGCCTACACAGTACTCTTTGGATCCTTCATGGGTCTCACGTCGGCGTTTGGTATGCTGAACACACAAGGTGTCTTCCAGACTTACATCTCCGAAAACCAACTCAAGAACGAAGATGAGTCCACAGTGGCTTGGATCTTCTCTCTTTTCCTCTTCCTTTCCTTCATCACATCCATCTTCTCAGGAACATACTTTGACCGCAACGGTGTTAAGATCCCAGTTGCTGTTGGTGGAACAATGACATTTGCCGGACTGTTCGCCATGGGTAACTGTACCACAGTATGGCAGTTCATTCTTGCATTCTCCATCCTTGCCGGATTGGGCAGTGGTATCACCATGTCCCCTCTCATTGGTGTCGTTGCGCATTACTTCAACAAGAGAAGAGGCTTCATGTCCAGTTTGGCCTCTACAGGTGGGTCTGTGGGAGGCATTGTGTTCCCAATCATGAACAGAAAGCTCTTTGAACAAGTCGGCTGGACATGGACAATGCGTATCTTCTCCCTCATCATTCTTGCATGTTATGCCGTCTCAGTGGCACTCGTTCAGGAGCGTCTTCCTCGTAAGTCCAGCGAAGGAACCAAGTTGCAGAAAATCATGTCCTACTTTACTGCATTTGACATCAAGGGTTTGAAGTCCAGTGACTTCTTCTTCGTGTGTATGGGAACTGCATTTGCCGAGGCATCTGTACTCATTATGGCTACTTACCAGGCATCATTTGCACGTGCTCACGGCTTCTCCCTTTCTACCGCATACCTTCTCATGTCCGTCTCCCACGTTGGTGGTATCATTGGCCGTTGGCTCACAGGATACCTCAGTGACAAGATTGGCCGTTTCAACATCATGTACATCACACTGAGTGGTGCCGCTCTCGTTGCACTTGTGACTTTGATTCCATTTGGCGACCACCTCCCTGCTCTGTACGTCTTCACTGTTGGTTGGGGATTTTTCACCGGCTCTGTGTTCTCACTTCTTCCAGTGTGTTGTGCTCAGATCTCCAAAACTGAGGAGTTTGGAAGAAGATACGGAACTATGTACTTCATCACTGCCTTCGGTGTACTTGTCTGCATTCCAATCTCTGGTGCCATCATCGGAGACGGAGACGATGTGGGTTACAGAAACATGGTGATCCACGCTGCTATGACTATGCTCGCCAGTGCTGTATTCTACTTCGTTGCTAGAACCATGCGTGTTGGTTTCAAGTTCTGGATCAAGTTCTAAGAGCTACTTCATAATACTAATGACAATTGCATTCTAATATCTATTTTACAGTGTAGGTATAGCTTCAAACTCAAACACGACAGTTGGAGATCTCAGTGACCATGATGTCTGAAGCACCGAGCTCCTTAAGCTTATCCATGATCTCACCCTTCTCGGCTCTCTGGATCATAGAGGACACAGAAACCCAACCGTCGTCATCAATTGGGGAAACAGTTGGTGCACGACGACCAGGTGTCAAAGCAAGCAAGCCTGAGAGGTTGTCTCTTGGAGCGTTGTATGTACAGAGGACGAACTTCTGGGCAGCCAACACACCTTCAATTCTTGAAGTCAGCTTCTTCACGAGGTCTGGGAAAGCAGGTGTCTTGGACTGGATCAAGTAAGCGGATGTGGACAACACAGTGTCAATGTCGATTAAACCAGCGGCTCTCATTGTCTCACCAGACTCAACAAGATCAACAATAGCATCGGCAACACCAAGAGCACATGAGGCCTCTACGGAACCACCAACGTGTTTGATCTTGGTCTTCAATGGGGTACCTGGAGCGACACCTTCGAGCTCCTCGAAGTACTTTCTGGTCAATGTGGTGAATGAGGAAACAATTGTCTTGCCGATGAGCTGCTTTGGCTCCTTGTACTCTCCGTTCTTTGGCACTTGCAACTGCAACTTACACTTACCGAACTTCAAGTCCAACGCCAACTCGACATCGACCTCAGATTCCCTTACTTGGTCAACACCGGTGATACCGAGATCACAACGACCTTCACCAACGAACACTGGAATGTCAGCAGCTGGGAGGAAGATCAAGGCCACAGGCAAGTTCGTAGAAAGAGCGATGTCCAATCTGTTGTGTCTGTGGAACTCAACGTCAGAGCCCTTGAGCAACTGAACGGCCTTCTCATAGAGTCTACCCTCTATAGAACACAGTCATATGTTAGTACGATGTTTGAATGAGAATGGTTGCGGTGTCTTCCCTTTAACCCGTATCTGAGATCTGGTGATGCTTTCGACGATGATGAGTGTAATGAGGGAAGAGACATACCCGCTGAGAAGGAACACAACTTACTCTTTGGGACGGCGAACAGAAGTCTGTCTTCGAGGTGGTTAACGAGATCCATGGTGTGTTATTTGGTTATTTATTGTAGTTCTTTATCAGCTCTGGTAATGCTGTGAACGAAGAGATGGCAATAATCTACTGAGTCATGATGAAGCTACTGGGCGAGCTCGAAGATCCACTTTGTTGGTAGGCGCACGTTTTTTCATAAGCCCAGCCGCCGGCTTCTGACCGTATCCCGCGGGGAGGCGTGTTTACCCTACCTCAACATGGTAGAGGCAGCACTCCTGGATTCCGGCGCTGTTTCCTTTTCTTTTTTTTCTTCATCAAAAGCTACTGATGAAAGCTTGAAGGATGAACTACCTATCTGGCCTCGAGATCTCTCTACATCCCAAAACACACACAAAATGGACACAAAGACACAAGTTACCCTTGCCAGAGTTAAGAAGGTCCTCGGTAGAACCGGTTCCCGTGGTGGTGTCACCCAGGTCAGAGTGGAGTTCCTCGATGACTCCTCCAGAACCATTGTCAGAAACGTCAAGGGCCCAGTCAGAGAGAACGACATCTTGTCTCTCATGGAGTCTGAGCGTGAGGCCAGAAGATTGCGTTAATGCTGTTATGAATCCAGTGTTCTTACTGCACTTCCACCGCCTTTCTATTTCATGACTTCCTTCACATATGCGTGCTCATCCAAATACGTTGCTTGGTCTCACTCATTTAATGCATTGACTACTACTATTCTTGATGCTTTGATACGTAGTATAAAATGGAATATTGTGCTAGTAGTACGATATATAAACATTAATAAAGAACACACAGGCGTTATCAGCGCCTATGCTTGAACTGAAGTGTGAAAAGTCTCATTATCCATCTGTGAATGCACGTGTCTGATGGGGAATCAATTCCAAGAGGATGCCGAAAAGCCAGCAGTCATCCTCAGGTTGGCATATTACCCCATGACATGGTCACCGCCTTGTTGCTGTTGTTGTTCAGATCCATCTCCATTACGTTCTCTCTCCCAGAACTTCAACAGCAAATCAGCGTACTTCTGCAACTCCTCAATCTGTATGATCAGTTTGAAGTCTGTCAACAACAAGAACTGCAATTCCAAATGGTTCAACTCGTCCAATGGCAATCCGCCAACCTTGGCATATCTCGAGTTCTTGTAGAAGATATCACTGAAGAACTTGGAAGCCACAGTGATCCCAGCTATGATCAATCTATGAATGTTGTAACTGTCCATCACAAACAACTGGTTATCATCACTCACCGGACTGGCAAACCCACCAGCGCTCTCCGCATTGTCATCCAAGCCACCGGAGTTGGCACGCTTGGCGATTCTGTCGAAATACACCAGAAGTGTTAGGAACACCTCATTGGTAACTGGACAGTACTTCAAGATACGTGTCAGATAAGCATGGATGGAAATGGCAGGGACGTTACGACCATGGAAGGCCAGCACATTTGCAACATATTTGTTCGATTGGTGTATCTAGGATGCATGATGGTAATGTTGTGGATGCAATGCGTCGTTGGCCTCGATAATCTTCTGAAGCAATGCAGATAGCATGAGCAGCAAGTCATCCACTGAATGATTGACGATGTCTAGATGCTTCACACGTGTGCCATCAGGTTCAGTTTCCTGTAGGATGCTCTCGTATGACTTAGGGCCTTCAGTGGAGGACGGTGGAGGAGCATACTGTACAATGTGGTGTTGTTGATGTTGCTGCTGTTGGTCGCGTGAAGGTACCTGCTCTGTAGATGCTGGAAACCCCCTTTGTACAAACGACGAGCCGGAAGATGCAGGTATGGATGAGTTTTGTGATGGTCTAGAGAAGTCGGCTGATCTTGCATGTTCTGTTGCAACAGAGCTTGTGGGCTGTGGAGGTTTGGAGAACTGGAACGATGATGAGTGGTGAGAAGAGGGTACCATGGTAGGAACTGAGCTTGGGTTCGATGTATATGAGTTTGACACAACGCTTGGGGTATTATGATGAGGTGTGAATGAGTTGACACTGCCACTGGCATTGAAGTGATGAGATGTTGTTGGTTGTTGAATGGCGATGGTGGCTGTTCTCGGCTGCAAGGTCTCGTTATACTGATTATATGAGTTTTGCCTAGCTTCGGCAATCGAACCACTTCTGAAGCTCATTGGCCTGAAACTTGAACTCAGCTCAGACTATTGCTGCTGTTGCTGCTGTTGTTGAGGCATAGATAACTGGTTGATGGAGTTCTGAGATGCCAGTTTGGAGGTGAGAAGGGAAGGTCTAGGCATCGACTGACCTGGCTGGAACAATCTTTGACCTTGAACTGTAGACTCAGTGAAGGATGGACGATGATGGTGATGTGTAGATGGTGGTTCTGCTCTAGGAGATGAAAAAGCACCACCCGGTGAGGTTCCATAGGACATGCCGTTTCTCAAGCTGCTGTTCATATACTGATGCTGGAAGGACCCGGGCATATATGACTGCGATGTTGTCGAGTTCACTGAGGACGAGAATGGGTACTGCAGTGGAGACTGCTTGAAAGACTGTGCTGTCTGGTAGGACTCGGGCATGAATGTGGAGTGGGTGGTGTTGTCCGTGTTTGTGGGTTGGACCTCATGGCCCGGGATCACGATGGGCTGGCTTGAATCGTGTTCAACCGTGACTTGTTCGTGGCTCTGTGACACGTCTCTTGTTAATATCTTGCTCTAACAACCTGCTGCACTCCACTGATACACGTAAACGCATGTCAGTCCATCGACAGTGGTGGGAAACTCAAGTAGCTGTGGGTACCAACACCGAGGCGTACGGGGAAGCAGTGGAGAGAACCGAGGCGAGGTCGAGGTGGCAAACCCCGTCAACACTTACCTGCATCGAAGGGAATCACTCAAGCTGGTTGCGTAGAATATAACAAACTCTCTTGTATCGACTAACGGATCAATAGTTACGTCAAGGTTCGCTGCTCAGGAAACTGCTGAGTGCCGCTGGTTAACTCCCACGGGTCCCTCCCGCGTAAAGTCTAAACGTGATGTACCCGGCTAAACACAAATAAATTCGCGACCTATGCTGCGGTGCAAGGCTGATCACCAAACTTCCGAGATGGATGCATAAATATGCTGTATATAAGGATAGTAAGCGTTCTTTGGTGTTCTGCGATTGGTTGAGGGGTTGATTGTGCCTTCGATGATTTAAGGTTACACTGGTTGAAGAAAGGCTATTCCATCCACCCCTTCAGACTTCAGACATTAAGGCCTTTGAGCAGTCTTGTATATAGCGTCTACCCCTTCCCGCCTCTAGTTGAGGGGTCGGCTTATTGCTTCATTGTCCGTATTGACGTTCGTGTGTTCCACGGGGGCCCCTTCCACCAATTATTGGGCCCAAATCAGGCTAGTCTCTAGGTAACTTCGTCTGTATATATGATGTTTCTAACAAAAATTCACCCCTGGCAGCTCAATTCCCGGCAGAATTTAGACCTTATTGTGTCCAGATCTCCGTCTCTCGATACCCATGTTGATCTAGGTACACACCGCTCAGGTGACAGGGACCCATGATGTCAGAGTGCCTACAAATTAACCCGAGCCCGAGCCCGAGGCTCCGGCTTGTGAGTGCCTCTACCGCCTCTCTCTCTCAAGTCTAGAAACCTTCATCTCGGCTTGAGGATATAGACTTCCATACAATTATTCTTGGGTCTAACCGAGAAGCTAGATCCATTCCACAAACAATGTCTAGAGCATCCAAAATCACACTAGGCGTATCAATCGTTGCCACCACAGCTTCTGTTATTTGGGTTCACCAGGTCCAGGCAGAGGAGCAAGCCGTAAGTTCATGATCCATCTCATCATTGATATCAGACAAAATGACAGCACATTAACACACTCTCTACTTGACCACAGGCTCTCCGTCAAGGCCCTATTAAAGATGCTAAACGTATGCAAGAAAAGGCTCTGAAGAAGAAACTTCTAGCCAACCAGCAAGAGCACGAATATCAACAAGAACTGAGGAAGAAGTTCGAGTCGGTTCAGCCTCTATCAGGAAACACGATGACAGGGCCAGACCAGCCAGATACGAAATAATGATACTCCTCCGTATTATATCCTAGCAATCAGTTTTAAAGAAACTATCCTGTATATATTTAATGAATTCTGTGCAACCTCCAGCACCAGCCACCATACAAATGATTGGTCTCAGGTCCGTCTCGATATCCCGACATGCTCTCCTCTTTGGCGCGCGCTTCGAGATTTCCGGCACTGTACTGAACTTACCCACACATGTATCCTTCTGATCTCCACCTTGATATAAAAGGTTCCACTGCTGCCCCGCCACCGCAATGTCTTTCCTTCAAACTACTCTTCGTACAGCAAGAACTCAGTCTCGTTTGTTGAACTTCTCCTCCAGAACAATGTCCACCATCACTCCAGTAAGTGATCTCCTAGTGCAAAATACCCCCATCTTTATCGGACCATCTGACTCATCTGGCTTCTCGCACCTGCACTGGTTGACAGTTCAAGGTTCGCCAGTTGATGGCAACAAGGGCCATGGCCCATGAAACTCAATCATGTGATCAAAAATGATAAGAAACGATGTCACTAACACCCTAGCTCAGGTTGCCACCAAGAACGCTCCACCAGCTGCCGCTTCTTACTCCCAGGCTATCAAGGTCAACGGTACGTTCGAATCTCCGGATCATCATGTCATTGCACATCCCGCATCAGTTCATTATAATGTCAGATTTCACTAACCGGTCTATCTTTCAGGTTTCATCTACGTTTCTGGTCAGGTTCCATTGACCCCAGAAGGTACTAAGGTCGAAGGTGACTTCCCAGAGAGAGCCGACAGAGTCATCCAGAACGTCAAGGCTATCTTGGAGGAGGCTAACTCTGGTCTTAACAAGATTGTCAAGAGTAAGTTTCCCCTGTTGCTAACACAATTAAACTCAAGAGCTTTACTAACACTATCTGCAACAAAGTCAACGTCTTCTTGACTGACATGGGCAAGTTCGCCGAGTTCAACAAGGTCTACGCTCAGTACTTCAACGAGCACAAGCCAGCTAGATCCTGTGTTGCCGTTAAGGAGTTGCCATTGGGTGTTGACGTATGTATACAAATCGGTTTTTTCCCAATTTCGAATCGTTTACTAACAACTTACTGATAGGTCGAGATGGAGGCCGTCGCTATTGAGAACTAAAGGTTAAGCACTGGTTGCCATCTGTAATTCTGACAAGCGAACCCAATAAAAGTTTGATGACTAGTGAACAAAGAAAACACTATGTAGTCATTAGTAAAAGTAACTGGAACTCATTTGACAGAAGATCAAGGTATCATGCAGAGTGCATGTACATCGATAAGAGAGTGCTTCCGTATCGTGAATTGTGATGTCTTTCATGTTCAAGCCTTAGAGGCTGTCAATTAAAATCCTTGATCACGTGCGCGGGTGTAGGGCAGTCACAATTTGTAGAATTTTGGGAAACATCCTTACATCCAACACAAATCTCAAGCATGGCTAACATAGAGAAAGCGATTGAGAGCCATGAACCGCGAAAAAAAAAACCCTCAGCGTGAGTAGGCAGATGAAGGGTAAGCTCGGCCACACTAATTTCGCGAATTCGTTCGAGATGCTCTGTACGCCAGTATCCCTCGGGCTCGCCGCCGTGGGCGCCCGCTCACTATGGGCCTCACTGTGGGCCTCTACTGTGTGTGACTGGCGGGCGCGCGCCTTCGCAGTCAGTGAAAATTAACATCTTCAACACACACAACGAAGGCCTTAGTATGGCCGTGCGTAGAGGTTTCTAAAGACACCACACGTATTCAAAGATGGCTCAGAGAGTTACCTACAGAAGAAGAAACCCATGTACGTACCGGACGGCATGCTAGACCCCAAAATCAAGACGAAGCGAGATATCAGCAGCGCAGTGAAAAGGCATGCCCAAACATCGACAGCGGAGAAGTGAAAAATCTATGACAAGTGACCAACATGAAAGCTACGCCTATCTCAATATGAAACAAGGATATGGAAGTTTATCCTGTCAGAAATGAGTCAGTCAAGCCCGATCTATGCTAATTAAAAGTCGGCTTGTGGTCCCAGTTTACGTGATGAAAGTACGTACCGGTTGAAACCATCAAGGACCTATGAGATTACCAGCTGGGTCTCTTTCACGAGAGATATATTCATCAAAGTTGATCTGGGAATTATATTTTCAACTGATGGAATCCTCACCAAGTTGTTGCAATGGATTGGCACTTATCAATACTCCATGACAGACCTGTGACGCATGATATTTCGTTCAATCTTGAAAATGGTGGAATACAAGCATCCACTGAACTGTTTTACTAACATGAGCTCAACACAGACAACACCAGATCTAACAAGATCAAAGTTGTTAAGACTCCAGGTGGTGTCTTGCGTGCCCAGCACGTCAAGAAGAACGGTACCAGACCAAAATGTGGTGACTGTGGCCTTGCCCTTCCAGGTATCTCCGCTTTGAGACCAAGAGAGTACGCCCAGGTTTCCAAGACACACAAGACCGTTTCCAGAGCCTACGGTGGTTCCAGATGTGCCAACTGTGTCAAGGAGAGAATCACCAGAGCCTTCTTGATTGAGGAGCAGAAGATTGTCAAGAGAGTCTTGAAGGAGCAGGCTGAGAAGGAGAAGAAGGCTGAGAAGAAGGCTTCCAAGAAGAACTAAGTTTAAAGCACTTGTAAAGTACTACGGTTGTTTTAATACAAAAAAGAGCACATAATGTAAATGTGATGCTGCCATAGCATTGTAGTATCCATCGGTGCTCTAAGATGGTCACACGACCTCAGATTCACATACTGAACGTTGAAGAAAACTGGGGAAGTATATACTTAACTTACTGATGATGATGATGATGAAAGACGCAATTTGATGGTCATCAAAGTGTGTTAGAAGGTAGAAGTTCCACCACTTCTGTCCATCTTTATCGGGATGTGGCCCGTACCACCCATCTTCTTCTCGGTGTGCCTTCAGAGATGAAACCAGACCGGACAATAGAAGCTACGTACTACTGGCAAGCTAATTGGTCTAGAATCATCGTACCATAACTGCCGCTCAGTCCCGTCAACTATACTATCTGGTTGGTATCCACGTCTATCTCAAGCGCCACAGGAATCGGGTGCCACCATCAATTCGGTCTGCTATAAAACACCCGCTATCTCCATCAGCTCGCAGGTATTTGACAACTACTACCCAATTAATCGAGCAAGTAGGATACTCCAGCTATCAATCTCACTCGAACAACCTGACTACCCACATCAGACGGCCACAAGTCGGAAACCCAAAGACCTTTCAGTTCTGATCCCGCCAATCCACGTCTAAGTGGCGGTGCTAATAGATGCCCCCATCAAGATCCGACCCTGTCCCTCAAGATCGGCAGAGCAGCGTATCATCCATAGAGCGACAGTTTGACGATTCTCTTGAGGCTGCCCTTGCCAACATCCAAGAAAACCCATTCAGATACACAGAGTCACGCGGTAACAGCGTATCCAACGCCTCGCTTACATCCGATTTCAACAGCATCCCTCTACAAAACATGGGTGGTAACCAGCAGAGAGACTCGTTTGACCAGCTGCTCAACACTGACAACACGCCACTCATCAATGGCGCAGCTACCAATGGGCGGTCACCTAGAACAAGTTACAGCTTTTGGAGAAGCGTCTCAACCGCCTTCCAGAAATCCACACAAACCTTATCGAGAAAGGACAGTGCCACTGGCGTACAACTCACGGATAAGCACACTGAGAGATCCATCTATCCAGGAATCCCTAGCGCCAACTTCCCCTCCAACGCCATTTCCAATGCCAAATACAACCCTGTGACTTTCATACCGCTAATTCTCTATGAGCAGTTCAAGTTCTTCTTCAACCTTTACTTCCTCCTTGTGGCGTTGTCCCAGGCCATCCCAGCATTGAGAATCGGATATCTATCGTCATACATTGTCCCGTTGGCATTTGTTCTGATAGTCACCATGAGTAAAGAAGCCATGGATGATATACAGAGACGCAGAAGAGATTCGGAGTCAAACAACGAACTGTACGATGTGGTTGGTCGTTCCAAGCCAGTGGCCTCCAAGGACCTCAATGTTGGAGACCTTGTTAAGTTACACAAGGATAGAAGAATCCCTGCTGATATGATCCTGCTCCAGTCTAGTGAGGCTTCGGGTGAGTCTTTCATCAAGACTGATCAGTTGGACGGTGAAACTGATTGGAAGCTCAGAATTGCATCTCCATTAACCCAGAACCTCACACTCGATGAGTTACAAAACATCATCATCACAGCGTCTGCTCCTGAAAAATCTATTCACTCCTTCCTTGGAAGACTCAACTACGATGGACATCAGACTGGTCTGACTATTGACAACACTTTGTGGGCTAACACGGTACTGGCATCTGGTACAGCAGTCGGATGTATCATTTACACCGGTAGTGACACCAGACAAGCAATGAATACTACTATGACCGGTGTCAAGACTGGTCTTTTGGAGTTGGAGATCAACAGAATCTCAAAGATTCTGTGTGCCTGTGTGTTTATTCTCTCCTTCGGTCTCGTGGCGATCAATGGCTTCGGTGACAAATGGTACTTGGATGTGATGAGATTCCTGATTTTGTTCTCCACCATTATCCCAGTGTCCCTGAGAGTCAACTTGGACTTGGCTAAATCTGTTTATGCCCATCAGATTGAACATGACGACTCTATCAAGGATACCATTGTCAGAACATCCACCATCCCTGAAGACTTGGGAAGAATCGAGTACTTGCTTTCAGACAAGACCGGTACTTTGACCCAAAACGACATGGAGCTCAAAAAACTTCACTTGGGCACTGTCTCGTACGCCGGTGATACCATGGATATCGTCCAAGGTTACGTTGCCAACATGTCTACCCAAAAGACTCTGAACAATAAGAGAGACATGGGTAACAGAGTTCGTGACTTGATCGCAACATTGGCAATTTGTCACAACGTCACCCCAAGTTTGGAAGATGGTGATATCACATATCAAGCTGCCTCTCCAGATGAAATCGCTATTGTCAAGTTCACGGAACAGGTTGGATTGTCCCTCTTTAAAAGAGATCGTCACAGTATGACGTTGGTGCACAACTCCACAGGATCCAACATGACATATGATATCCTTCAGATGTTCCCATTCAACTCCGATACAAAGAGAATGGGTATCGTGATTCGTGACACTGCAAAGGATGAATATTGGTTCCTCATCAAAGGTGCTGATACCGTGATGAGTAAGCTTGTTCAGAGTAACGACTGGTTGGATGAGGAGACGAGTAACATGGCTAGAGAAGGTTTGAGAACGCTGGTGATTGCCAGAAAGAAGATCACAGCCAAGCTCTACGAAACTTTCAAGGAGAGATACGATCAAGCATCAGCTTCTATGGTGAACAGAGATGCAGAAATGCAAAAAGTCGTCTCACAATATCTTGAGAGTGACTTGGAGCTTCTAGGTCTTACTGGTGTCGAGGATAAGCTACAGAAGGATGTTAAGACATCCATTGAGCTTTTAAGAAACGCTGGTATCAAAATCTGGATGTTGACTGGTGACAAGGTGGAGACTGCTCGTTGTGTGTCTGTGAGTGCACGTTTAATCTCGAGAGGACAGTACGTGCATACCGTCACCAAGGTTAACAGAAAAGAGGGTGCCATGAATCAGCTTGAGTATCTGAGAACAAACACCAATGCTTGTCTTTTGATTGATGGTGAATCTCTGGGGTTGTACATGAAGTACTACAGACAAGAGTTCTTCGATATCGCTGTCCATCTTCCTTGTGTCATTGCCTGTCGTTGCACTCCTCAGCAGAAGGCTGATGTTGCCGTGTTGATCAGAGAAGCCACAAATAAGCGAGTTTGCTGTATTGGAGATGGAGGTAACGACGTCAGTATGATTCAGTGTGCAGATGTTGGTGTTGGTATCGTTGGTAAGGAAGGTAAGCAGGCGTCACTGGCTGCTGACTTCTCCATTACACAGTTCTGCCATTTGACAACGCTTCTCCTCTGGCATGGAAGAAACAGTTACAAGAGATCTGCAAAGCTTGGCCAGTTCGTGATTCATAGAGGTTTGTTGATTTCGGTTGCTCAGGCCATCTTCTCCATTACATCCTCCTATGAACCAATTGCTTTGGTGACTGGATTCTTGATGGTTGGGTATGCTACTTGTTACACCATGATGCCAGTCTTCGCACTGGTTTTTGACCATGACGTTGAGAAGGAGGTGTGCTTCGTTTTCCCTGAGCTCTACCACGAGTTGACGTCAGGTAAGTCTTTGAGTTACGTGACATTCTTTGTGTGGGTGGCCATCTCGCTCTATCAGGGCGGTGTCATTCAGATTCTCTCCCAAATCTTCACCGGTATGGATCCAGATGACTTCACAAAAATGGTTTCTTTGTGTTTCACGGGGATGGTATTGAACGAATTGGCCATGGTTGCCGTGAATGTGCATACCTGGAACAAAACCATGATCTTCTCCGAGCTGGCAACGTTGATCATCTATGTCGGCTCGGTCCCACTTCTCACAGACTACTTTGACCACACATTCATGACAACGCCATCGTTCTATTGGCAGATCAGTGTCATTCTGGCACTCTCCATCATCCCTATCTGGCTGTCAAAGGTGATCTACAAGAAGATGTATCCGCCAAACTACGCCAAGGTTCAAGGCTACTGATTTACATATACGCATGATTTATCTATTCTACTGTCAGGAATATGTAGGAGAGCTTAGTGGGTCTCGATATCACTTCCTTCCTCATCGGAACTGTTTTCGTCATCTCCTTCACCGGGCACATTCTTACGACGCTGGAAGTCCTTGGCGTGTGCGTTGACAATGGCTCGTGTAACCAGTCTGAACACATCTCCGTTTGCAAGGGTATTTCTTCTCTTTCTGACGGTGGAGGAGGATCCAGAGACAATGCTGTTATATCTTCCGGTCTCGATGTCCTCTAGTGGTTCACCGTTAGTGATATCATCGATTGATTCATCGTTATCCTGGCTGTCAGTCTGGTCTCTGGAAGTCCGAATGTCAGTCTCATAAGGTAGCGGTGTTTCTCTGGATGCCCTGTAGAGATGTATGTTTGACACATGCTCATTCTCCATTCTGATAGCCAACCAGATGAATCTTCTGAAGACCTCAGCGACAGCCACCAGGAAACTGGTCAGTGCGGATTGTTGGATCTGATCAGAGAACAATGCGTAAAAGACCCACTGGAATCTGAGAAGTAGATCTGCAATCATGGAGAAGTAGTAAGCCCATTTGGGATACACGAGATCGTCTCTCAGTAGAGCCTTGTTCTGCATCAATGACCAGTCCATGAAGATGTCCCATAGGAAACTGTAGATGGAGTTGATGATGGCAAACATGATGAATACCGCACGGTTTGTCAGGCTTCGGTCGATTCTGTAGATACTCAAAGTCATGTAGTAGACCACTGTGATGCTGTATTTGGCCGTATTCGCCAGATGGGGGAACCAATCACCTGAATCGGCATAACGCCTGATACATTGTAACAATCTCCAAATAGGTGGTAGAGTAGAACAGAACCCCATGAGACGAGATCTCGAAGAACCGCACACTGGATCCCCTCCGGTGAGCGCACCAGACCAGTGCGTAGCGTACATGCAGAAGAAGAATGACAGGTTCCCCAGCGAGTAAGTCAAGCTGCAAAGGATGTCACCCATGAAGAAGTCTCTAAACTCCACAGGGTAAAACCCTGAGAGAATGAGTCTCCAGCTTGTAGATATCAGCCATATCCTGGACTCCAGAAAAAACACGTCGAATGGCATGAAGAATAGAAGGATAGCACCACCGAAGAAGAACCATGGCCAGAATCTCGCCGGTAGACTGTTTGGCCAGAAGTCCTCGAAACTGAACCAGAAGAAAAGGGACAGAGCAAACAACATGATGGATGGTAGCAATGGGTACTGTCTATAGTCCAATGCAGTCTTAGGATTGAACTCAAAGATGAAAATGTAGTTGACTTTGTATCTATGCCAGATCAAGCAGTTGAGTGCAAACAGAGAAGCAAGGAAGGTCATCATGAAGAATCCACCCCAGATCTGAAGGAGGTATTTTCCCTCGGGGAGTGCATGTGTGATCGTCTTGTGAAGTCCCAAGTACAGCGCAGCAGCAAGCAGTGGGATAGAGAGTCCAAAGAAGATACCCGACATGAACATTGATGTGTAGTAGTGTGCCTCGGTAAGATTGGAACGGAGCTTCTCTACTGCCACTTTGCGGTTTCCCTCCTCGAAGTTTGAGCTGTACATGTCTTCAACCTTGGGAAGTAAGTTATCCAATACATCACTGGAAGCGAAGTAGGAGTTATTAACCTTTTCGACGTAGGAAGAAGACAGGTCAGATTTGGTTCGTTTGTCAAACTTCTTGACGAGTTTTCTGAACCCCGTCCGGTTCAACATTCGATATGACTTCAGAAGCTCCAACTCTCTATAGAACTCCTAGACTGCTGATTTCAGTTGGCGTCTGGCAGTGTAGTAAGGGACTGTGTGTCTGTGATGCTCGTAGTCCCTCCCACTGTCATTCTGGGAAGGCGACTGGTTCTTCTTCATGAAAAGTCCACTGGGGAGTGAAGGTAGTTCGTACTTAGACAGCTTCTTCAGGTTCTTGGTCGTCTTTACAAGCCCTGACCTCAACAGCTCATCCTTACTAGCATTCCCCTTGCTTTTCATCTTGAGTCTCTCCTCTGTCAAGTGGTACATCTGGTCTTGCAACAGTAGAAACCGTGTGACACAATGGTCTTCTCTTTCTTTGTAGAAGTTCTCAATCGTCTCCAGCTGTCCGTCTAGCCATTCAACAAACTCAGCACTGATTGAGCTGTTCATGTTATCGAGAGAGACCCCATCTGTGGCGGCGGCTGGACCAGCACCGTATATCTCAGGATTGGAGTGCACGATGCGTATCGTTTGCTGGTTTGGACCTTCTAGTGATTGTCTGAGAGCTGTTTTCTGGGCACTCAAAAGAGGGGTCCGGTCATTCTCTTGTGGTGTTGCTGTTGGTTTGTGTTGAGGTGATTCAAAGCTGGTGGAAAGTGCAGCTGGCGGTAACTGGAATGAGTTTGCGGTGTTGTTTCTGGTACTCGGTCTCCCTTTGCTTCCACGATCTGTCGGTGACACTGAAGACGTCGATCTGTGGTTCCCCAGGTTGGGAGAAATGAAGTCAGTAGAAAGCGTGTCATCGAGTGCCTGCTTCAACAACCCTGGTGCCTGAGCAACTTTCTTGATCTTCTTCTTGCCCCCCTTATAGTCGAGATACTTATCTCGCCACTCAGGCACCATGTTCTCCTTCAGAAACTCTGCGAATTTCATCTTTCAGCCAGTTCGTGTAGCCAGTTGTTCGTTCGTCTTCGATAATTGGGATGTTAGGCGTCGACGTTTAAGGCCCTAGCTCGATAATAATAATAATATGGGCTGCTGAAACACGTGCGTGGGGACGTTATATTATTGATGATCTGACCTCCAGATAGTCAAGGGTTGATGGTCCACTTTTGAAAGTGGAGATCAGTTTTGACGCGACTAAACAAACTGCCCACCAATGCAAAACGTCACCAGTTTGAAGTTTCCCTCTGTGACAACTGATGATTGAACTTTGAGGGATTTTTAGGACATGCTGCACAGATGAATGCTGCATTGTCTGATTGTGGACCCTCAATGCCCTTTCCTGTACGTTCGAAAGGCACAACCACACATCCTCACACCACCGAAATGTGCCAAAATAGAGCGGTTCCGCACTCGGGTTGTTTTTGATTTTCAATTTTTTGGTAGGAGCACGAAAAATAAAAATTGTGCGTGTCAAAAAGTTTTGAGCTCCTCGCGATCCACCCTCAAGGTCTCATCTTCGGGATTGGGTGCTAGATATAGGTATAGCTCTCACAATTATGAACTTATCATTCACACCATTCGAATTTTATGTTATATGAAAACATATATTAGTATTTCAATACCACATGTATTCAGCACTCCAGTCTCAGAGAATTTCATTAGCGCTAAGCTTGTGTAATTTGTAGGTTTGGTCAAGAACTCCTTCGAAAAGTGCCAAATCCGCTTCAGCTTCCCCCCTCTGAAAAATGTCAAAAACTTTTTGACAAAATTCACTCGGAGGCTGGAT